>CAOLHI010002417.1:0-289294 GCA_948474755.1 Ctenosaura bakeri | reverse complement strand
TTGTGGAAAGAATCCAATATCACTCTGATACCTAAAGAGGGGAAAGATAGTTGGGATAAAAGAAATTACAGGCCAATTTCTCTATTAAACGTTGATTATAAAATCTTTGCCCTAATTTTAGCAGAAAGACTTAAGAAAATATTGGTGAACTGGCTTCATGAAGACCAGAATGGCTTCCTTACCGGAAGATATTTAAAGAATAATATACGAATAATTTTAGACATAATAGAATACTATCAGAAAACTAATCAGAAAAAATTAGCACTACTTTTTTTGGACGCGGAGAAAACGTTTGATAATGTAAGCTGGTCTTTCATGTTTGAAACAATGAATAGGATGGGAATCGATGATAGATACAAGGATTGGATAAAAGCAATTTACAACGATCAAAAAGCGTGTTTAATAATAAATGGAGAGAAAACAAAACAATTTGAGATTAACAGAGCTCCGAGGCAGGGATGCCCACTTTCCCCTTTACTTTTTATAATGTGTATGGAAATCTTAAACAATAATATAAGGAATAATAAAGAAATCAAAGGAACAAGAATAAGAGAACATGAATTTAAAACGCAAGCGTATGCTGATGATTTGGCAATAATCTTGGAGGACCCACTAGATAGTATTAAGACACTTATGGAAATATTAAGTAATATAAACAGACACTTAACCAGCGAAGTAGTGCTGTGGGATTCCTTTCACCCCCAGTCCTGTTATCTGTTAAAAGAACAAGAAATAATTCATTTTTATTAAGAACAAGATATAATTCATTCTTATTTAGTTATTTATTAAAAATGTTGTTGTCATTGTGTGCCCTTAAGTCATTTCTGTCTTATTGTGACTCTAAAGTGAAACTATCATGGGATTTTCTTGACAAGGTTTCTCCAGAGGAAAATTGCCATTGCCTTCCTCAGAGGCTGAGAGAGTGTGGCTTGTCACCCAATGAGTTTCCATGACCAAGCAGGGATTTAAACCCTGGTGTTCCAAAGTCCTAGTCCAACTTTCCAACCGCTATACTACACTGCCTCTCAAAAAATATTTATGTCTCCTCTTATAGGCCATTTCCACACTAGACTGTTAATAGCGCTATGATTCCACTTTCAACATCCTATGGAATACTGGGGTTTGCAGTTTCGGGAGGGGCCACCCTGCCCCTCCCGAAACTGCAAACCCCAGTATTCCATAGGATGTTGAAAGTGGAATCATAGCGCTATTAACAGTCTAGTGCGGAAATGGCCATAGTCAAAGATTTCAATGGCATACAAACAAATCAGTTTGAACATATTAAAACAGTACATTCTAACAACATATTAAAATGGTATAACAAACATGTTAAAATGATGTACTGATACACATAAACTCAAGGGGTTTAATAAGAAACCATGTTTTAACAGGTTACATATGTCTCAGGGACAGTCCCAAAATTAGGCAGAGTAAGGCCATCTCCTCATGCAACAGCTATTGGGTAACAGTGGCCAGTCTCCTAGTTGTTCCTCCTGTACTTCTTGGATATTCCTCTTCATGGAAGGACAGTCTCTTCTAGGTCCCCAAACTAACCTGTCACTTCAGGTGTGGTATGTGGTGAAAAATCCTATTTTATCCTAACTCATCTCCAAAGGTAAGTGATGAATTAGATTCATCTGGCAGTCCACCCAGCCTCTGTATGTAGAATGAGAGACGGGTGCCACCTTGTCTTTTGCTTCTGGCAGCAAAATGTCTTAAGACTAGGGTTGCTAGGGTTTCTGGAGCTGAGAATCTCTTTTCATTTGCTGGACAGAGAAGAAATTTAGAGGCCTAGTTTGTTTTTTAAATAAAATTTATCTTTTTAAAGAAAAATGTTTTGTTGTTGTTGCCACTACAATACAAGCTGGCAAGTTTTTTTTTTTATATTATTGGTCTTTGACAAAATTTGCCAAACACAATTGCACATAACTTGAAATCACAATGACTGCTGCCTTATTATCACAGGGATTTTAAGAACTTAAAATGTAACACTTTTAAAACTTAGGATGGGTTATTTGCATCTTGGCAGTGATCCTTTTGTGCTCTTTTCAGCTAGATTTTTACTAGGAAAAAAAACACCCCTCCCCTCCTTTCTCTCTCTCATGCAATGGAGGCAAGAGCTCTCACTGGCTGCCAAATTCTCAACAAGTTCTTTCACTGTATGTCAAGACATTATGTCTCAGCCAAAAAAAAGAAAAGAAAAGGCATTGGTAAGAATTCTTCCCATTCCGATGTACTGTGATGGTGTGAAGGGAACAGCAAGAGAGTGTATCTCTAGCACATGAGTAGTATAAGGGGTGTGCTTCTTGTCAAACAAAAAGTGACAAGTACCCTACCTCTTTTCCCCTCTTAGTCTTGCCTCCTCATTTTTGGGGTGTCTTTCTATTTTGGGGGTACATATGTGGTTTAGTCTCTGATTTTGGGGTGCCCCTTCCATTTTGAGGGTTTGTATGTAGTTTATTCTCCCTGATTTTGAGGCACCCTTTCACTTTGGGGGCACACTTTTAGTTTAGTCTTTCTGATTTTGGGGTGCCCCTTCCATTTAGGGGTATGCATGTAGTTTAGTCTCTTTGATTTTGGAGTGCCTCTATTTTAGGGTACACTTTTAACCTACTGTTTCTGATTTTTGGGTACCCCATTTCGGGGGTATACTTTTACCCTGGTCTCCCTGATTTTGGGATATCCTCATTTTGGGGGGTATGCTTTTAGTCTAGCCTTTCTGATTTTGGGATATCCTCATTTTGGGGTACACTTTTAACCTGGTCTCTCTCTGAATTTGGGGTGCCCCTTTGAAAATTTGAGGGCTCATTTAGGTCCCTACTCCTGGTCTCCCCTAGATTCTAAGGTTTCTGGGAATTCCCTGAGGACCCCCATAAACCAAGGGTTCCCCTTAGAGCCACCTTCCTGAACCCCAAATCCCCCAAAGGGTGACCATCTTTGTTGCACAAAAAATTGTTTTGGGGGGTGGGGTGTAACCCCTCTCTGAACTCATCTTGGGGACCCCCGACCACTAGGAGTGGGTTCTGAATCTGTTGGGGCTTCCCCAAGGGTATGGTGGTGCTTAATGTGACAAGTGGAGGCCATTTTGCTGCACAAACTTGTTTTTGGGGCAGGGTGGAGTATCATACCTCTCAGAGCTGGTCTCAGCACCCCTAATAGAAAGGGTTAGGTTTCCAGGCTGTCAGAAGTTGGAGCGGGGGAAGATCCATCACTCTTCAACAGCACTGGCTTAAAAGTGTACCCCAAAAATGGAGTACCCTAAATTCAGAGACAGTGTTATGCCCTGCCTTGGAGACAGTGGCAGTGAGAAGGAGGATTCTGACTCTGAGGCAGAGGCTTCCCCAGAGGCTGAAGTGTCCCCAGAAGCTGGTCCAGAGGAAGATAATACACAACAACAAGGGCCTGAGCCAGGGGAGCAAATAGAGGAAGACATAGCTGACACACCTACTTGCAGCAGAGACGCCATGAAAGGGAGAGCTTGTGTCACTCGGCCCATTTAAGTAGCAAGCAAGCCCTAATGAGGGAACACCTGTGGTGATAGCAGCCATAAATAAAAAAGGGCTCCAGCTGGCCTTTTCTCCCAGGGTCAGCAATTGGTCTCTTTGGTCCTGAAACCTTGTGCTGTGCTCTTGAATCTGGCTGTCTTGGAACTCTGCCTGTTTGGACTATGGTTTGGATTTGCCACTGTAGATTTGTTTGCTTTAGGTTTCCTTTCTGTTTGGACATTCTTTGACTCTTGCCTCATAAGTAGGAGTTGTGCTGCTTGTGATTTACTGCCTGCTTTGCCACAGACATGACAAACAGTAGGTTAAAACTATACCCCAAAAATAGGGGGCATCCCAAAATCAAAAAGACTAAACCACATGAATATCCCAAAAATGGAAGGGGCACCCCAAAATCAGAAAGACTAAACCAAAAGTCAACCCCCAAAGTGAAAGAGTGCCCCAAAATCAGGGAACATAAACTACATATGTACTGCATAAATTGAAGAAACACCCCCAAAATCAGAGACACTAAACTACATGTGTACCCCAAAAATGGAAAGACACCTCAGAAACAACGAGGCAGGACAAAGAGGGGGAAAGGGGTGGGGCACCTGTCACTTTTCATTTGACAAGAGGTACACCCCTTATACTACTGACATGATTTCCTAATTTGATTCTAATGCTCACTGCAGGTGGTAGATCTGAAGTAATCCATAGCTCAGAATCCTCTAATCCATAGCTTGGCACACCCGTATTTGTAATGCCTGTTTGGCTGACAGGCATGAATTACCTGCCACCAGCAGGGAACACCTTAGAGCCTGAGACTCCTAGAGGCCAGACCCAGGCCCTGTCAGCTGCTTCATGAGGTTCACCCAAGCCTCAGGCTGAATGCACACGAACTGACAAGCCCTTTCAGGCAGTCATTTACCCTTCTCATAACAAGAACAAAAGTGTAAAGAGGCTGGATCTCAAACACAGAGACTTGTGAGAGCTGAGCTAGATGTTGCTGGGGATGGGATAAAAATGTACATAACAACACAAAGTAAAATGTACAAACAAAGAGATTGTCCTCTTCTGAGTACATGGAGATGGATATGAGTGACTGTGAGAGGAAGACTGTTTCTCTCTCAAAAACTACATATCTTCCAGGGTAATCTGTCAGGCCCATGAATATAGGCTGGGGGCTAGACCAAAACCCAAAGCAGGATCTCTTTCCTTTGGCCTCTATGCCTCCACCCTCATGCCTCCACCCTCCTGCCTCCTTTCCTCTGTTTTTGGCTCTGTTCAGCAGGCAATCAGGATAGGCTCAGGTCCTACACTGGTAAAAAAGAAGGTTATAAAACAAGATTATTAAATTGAATTAAAATCAATAAGAATAGATTGTGCTTGCCAGAGGTCTGCACTGATCACTTGCTGAGGGTTTCTGAAATCAAGCCAATTAAGACCTCCCTGAAATTAAACTGAAGGCTGCATGTTGCCTACCTTTCGAATAAACTAGGGAGCTTTGAAAGGTTACTTTTTTGGAGCACAGCTTCCTGTATGTGTGTGGGTATGCATGTTCAAGTCACCTGTTGACTTAAGAAGACCCCATGAATTTCACAGGGCTTTCTTAGGCAACGAATACTCAGAGGTGGTTTTGCCAGTTCCTTCCTCTGAAATATAGCCTACAGCACTTGGTATTTGTTGGCAGTCTCACGCCTGAGTACTAACCAGGGCTGATCCTGCTTAGCTTCCTCCTGTGCCTAATAGTCATGCTAGTCAGGAGATTCTAAAAGTTATCTGCTAACCTATCATATCTAAGGAACCAAGAATATTCCAGCTAAAGAGTATGTACATTCCTCCAGGAGAGTAAAATTTGGACACTGACCCTTATGAAATACTCCAGTCCATTTTATAAAACCAAACAAGGACTATTTACCTTAAAAATCTCCCCAGCATGAGTCTCCTTGGCTAACTCAGCCTTGCTCAGTCCATCATAAGCAGAAGTAACATACATTTCTGAATAATCTTTCCCTCCAAAGCAGCAGGATGTGATTCTGGGAGTTGGCATCCTCACAGTTTGAATTCTTTTCCCTGCAGGGAATCAGGCAATAAGATCAATACAGAGACAAACACACATTATCTGAGGGGAAACAGAATAAGTTGTTGATCCAGCTGCCGCACCACACAAAATCCCTTCCCATATGGGCATTGAGTTTAACAAAAATTTCCCATTTTCATAAACTGAAGGGTTTTTTCCCCTTTTTTGTAAACAAAAATATGGGCGGGGGTGAGGTCAAAATAGGGAGGCCAGCTGCTAACCAGTTCTAAAAGGATCATGGGCCACATCTGGTGTCCAGGCTGAAAATGTCTCATACATCTCAGTCCATTTAAGGAATTTAAGAAAAGATGATATGGGTACAATAAAAACTCAGTTAACCAAACATTTTCCAGCTTAAAGTATGATTTCTTGTAGCTTTTGTCTGATTATTTGGCATAAACTCAGACCAGGTTTTAAAGAACAAGAAGGGAACTGAGACTGTTGCTGATTTTGGACATATAACAATCCGCTCCCATTTTTCTCAACAACAGGGATTATTTAAATAATCTACCTGTTGAACTGATGGACAAGGCATTCCTGTTTTTGTTCCGTGTCATTGGAACATTAAAACCTCTTCAGGTTTTAGTACAGATTATAAAGGATCTGTTCAAGGTGGCATGTTTGTGTATGTTCAGATGCCATTTGATGGCTATTTGGTAGTGGTTACAGTGCTAGACTGAGAACCAGTGTGGTATAGTGGTTTGAGCATTAGACTATGAATCGAGAGACCAGCGTATAATACCCTGCTCGGCCATGGAAACCCACTGGCCGCCCTTAGATAATCACACACCCTCAGTCCCAGAACCCCCATGATAGGTTCAACTTAGGGTCACCTTAAGTCATAAATTACTTGAAGGCACATGACAACAACACTAGGCCAAAGCTGGAAAGACCTTGGTTCAGATCCCCATTGAACCATGAAACTCACACTGGGCGATCTTGGGCACTTGCTCTCTCACAGCCTGACCTGCTCACAGGATTATTGTGGGAATACCACTGAGGGCAAGGGAAGAAGAACCAAGTGTGTTGTATTGTGTTGCATGGAGGAGAAACTTAACAACTACTAGGAATAAATTACCAGTCTGTTAATATACACAGCGCCTCTCATGGCTCCACCCACATCTGGCAAAATGTAAACTATCAACTAAAATCTCCTTTATATTGATTAAGGCCAAGTCTTCTCAAACAGGGTGACAATTAATTACATAACATGTCCTGCTTTGCAAAGCACTGGTAATTTCACCCCCAGAAAGTTCATTAAGATAGGGCAGAATTCTTGTTAATCCTGTACCTGTTTCAGGGTCAATACGGATCACTCGTCCGCCATCAATACAGGCCACCCAGAGTTTTCCTTCTGTGTCAATGCACATCCCATCAGGCATCGCTTCCTCTTTTTCCAGTTTATACACGGGCCTGCAACTACTGTGATCTGCATTCAGAATGGAGGGGGAGAGGTTACATCAGGCAATGCAATATCCCCCCTCCATTATAAGTTTTCAGCTTTTAAAAAATCTCTCAGTTCCTGTGTTCCATTAGAAAGGGAGAAAGAAAAATTGCATCTTTATTCTCAGCTCTGTCATGCAGCTTTTATTTTATCTCTTCATTTTGTGGTAAATATGGTCAAATGAAAAGATGGCTGATGTAGGGCTTGATTATAGCAAAGCCCAGAATAATTAGGGATTTGAACTACAACTCCCAGAATCTTTGGAAAATTATAGAAGTTGTAATTTGAAAAGCTGCTGCTACTTTTCTGAACTTTTAACATATAGTTTGCTGTTTGTATAAGCAAAAAACAAGGTTCTTTCAACTGTGAAAATGTTTCTTTTCCCCATCTTGTCTAGCTTAGTTCCCTAAAAGGAAAAATGCCACTTTCACCTGGCTGGATCGCTGCATAATAGGCAGAAATCCAGAGGTGTAACATTTCCAGTTACTTCATATGTATACCATAACAAAGCTATACCCATTGAATTTACACCTGTAATGCAACCCTGAGAGACACCCAATCTTCACAATGACAAAAAAAAGCAACCTTGAGACAGCCATTTTCTTATGAGTGTTCCCCAGTTCTGACTCTATAGTTCTTTAAATGCAAAAGAGAGATAAAGAAAGAAAAGAAAAGAGAATGAAAGAAAGAAAACCTGCCAAATATTGGTTAATGAACATATAAAATATCATTTTCATTTGATATGATCCTCTGCTTTGCAAAGAAAGCTTCACAGACAATACCTTGTTCAACCAAAACAAACTGTTTTCAGCCACTTTTTTGGGGGTGGAGAAGGGAGGATCTGTTTGTTTACTAAAAAAATTTCTATGTATTAGCAATACAAGGGGGAAAAAAACATATGTCAATATGACAAGCTACAGAAATAAATATAATGCTCTACCAGTCCATCTACCAATCTTCCTTAATGTATTTCTTGAAATGCTATTAAATTCATCTGACGAAAGAATACGTACCAATTTTCCCAGTGTGTACATCATAGTTGAAAGCATGCACAGCATATGCCAAGCTATCAATGTAGAAGAAGGTTCTGTGATCCAGAGACCAATCTAGCCCATTTGAGATGTCTACCTGCTCTAGCTGCTTCATGACACAAGAGTCAGGTAGGAGAGTATAAAGAGCACCTTGATGCCTTGCTCTCACTCCAGCTGCTGTCTTTTCAGCCATGGTACCTAAAGGATGGGCACAGGAATGCTCATCAGATTGTTTCAGCACCGCTCAAACTCTTCATAAGGTAAGGGTAGCTGTGTGGGATTACATGAAAAGGCCATCTACCCCGCCTGTTGCCCTCCAGAGGTATTGGACTACATCTCCCAACATCTTTCCAAAGGCTTCCAGTCCAATAATTCTCCCTCATCAGATTATTACCTGATTTTCATATAAGCTGTTATGGGGAAACTTTATTTAAGGTTATTGATATTGTATTTCATGTTTACTAGATCAGCTTTCATCTCCATACTTTCTGGCATTCCCAGAAGAATTTCTAAACCAGGCACAGGAAAGGTACAGCCCTCCAGTTGTCATTGGATTGCAGCTACCAGGATTCTTCACCATTGCCTATGCTACCTAGGGCTGATGGAAGTTGCAGTCCAACAATATTGGGGGGGGTATATTTTGCACACAGTTCTTTAACTCTTTGAGCAAGATTTCCCATTGCAAAAGCCATGCTGATTCTTCCTTAGCAAAAAATAGTCTTTTATATATGTGTCAAATTTCTAACTTTTATCATAAACCAGCCTTTCATGAACTGGTGCCCTTCAGATGTTCCAGATTATAGTCTATCACTCCCTGGCCATTAGCCTTGTTGGCTAATGCTGACAGGAGTTGTCCAAAACCTCTGTAGCATTCCAAGTTGCATAAGACTGCTACAAATATAAAACTCTACAGTTAAAAAATAGGGTTGAAAATGCTTTCCACCAACTGGGACAGAAGTTAGACTCCTCAGTTTGAGCTTTGCCCTTGTTGTTTCTTTTTAACTAAATTTATCTTGGATAATGTCCAACTTTCTTGTGAAGCAGTTAATCATACAAATATGTTATGTATTTTAGTTAGACCAAACTACATCTTACATCTTTTTTTCAAAACCGTTTTTTGGAGAATGCTATCTGACCTCAGCAATTGTTACTTTTTAACTTGGCATATTTCTCATTAACAATTAAAATAGATATCTTTCAGTTGTAAAATAAATATTGCCTCTATGTTTCATCGCCTTTCTTGTTGTGATGTATGAAGAATTTAGAAACTTATACAACACTCTGTACACAAACACAGATCATCTTTACGTTGTTCTTATCACAGGCTACACTCACACAAAATGTTAAGCCAAGATTCTTCTGTATGCTGGTTTATTGGTCATCAGCAAACATGCTGATATATGCTGTATTTCCAGGTTCCTCCTCTAAGCAGGAGAAGTTAAAGTATCACTGGGAAACTAACAAAAAGTGTTCAAGGGTGGCAAAGTTTAACAATATGTTCCAACATGGAGTATCTCCTATCTTCAACATCTATTTTTTTTAATTTAAAAATACATTTGGTTCATAAAAAAGTTCTGTTTCTTGTATATTGGGTGTACGTCTGTTCAGAAAGAAACTGTCTTCTTCAACTAAATGGTGGAAAAGTAATACAGATAATGCTACCCTGTGTCATATGGTGTTCAAATATATGTTTCATGATATTTTGTACATAATATTCCACTCATGGCAAGCTAACTAGGTTTGTAGCCAGCCAATTAGGAATAGCTGAAGTGAAAAGTGAGCATATAGTATTACATACCTGCAAAATACCTCCCCATTGGGTCTACTTTTCCATCATTAAATCTGTTGTTGGGTTTATCTGATTCTAGCTCAATTATATTAACAAGGCTCTGATCTTCCCAGTTCAAGAAGGCAAACCTGGTTCCTACTGTGACAACATATTCTCCACTCTTGCGAAGGGCTACGGAGCCAAGCGGGCATCTACAGGCAGGAGAGAAATGGACAAGCTTCAGAGGCAATCACTCTGTGCACTTTCCATGGACAAATGCTCAGATTTAGGCCATAAGTCTCTTCCTATCTCAGCCTCTTTACCTCTTGACTCATCATTAGATTTCTTTACTGTTTGCTGATACTTCCCAGACTACCATTTTTTTTCAGTTTGGAAACATTACTTTTTGGATAGAGTCTGAATGGCTCTGTCTATCCTTTCCATTCTCAAACTAGTAGGCTGCAAAAATCCATCCCTTTGCAATGCAGTTCTCTGAAAGTGGCAGGGCGACCCTCAGCTTTCCTTCAGATAAGACAGCCCAGAAATGGACAAGCAACCTTTGCTCTCATAGCAGTTCAAGTGACTGTCATTCTGCATCAGTATAGTATATGTAAGTAGGTAAGTAGATATTGGCTCTGATCTTCATATACAATACTATCAATCTGAATGCATAAAAGTAAGTTTCAATCTATTTGTCTGGTTTTTGCCACCTCACCCAAATCAGTCAGATGGGTTTTCACCAATTTTGGAGGGTATGTTCAGGATCATTTTTATGTGAGATACATGAAATTCACTTGGAGAGCCATGGGGATACCCCAAATGCTTAACGGTGTTTTTACCAAATTTGGATGGTGTGTTTGAGATGATCTGACTTTAAATATAGGCTACTGTGGCATGCATGAAATTCATTTTAAGGAGGCTGGTGGCACCCCAGTTAATTTTTTATTCATGCAGAATAGTGTGTTGAGCTGCTGAGCTTTTCTCAATGACAACTGAAACAGATATGCAATGTAAGAAACATTTGAGCACCCAAAAATGTAAGCCATTATCCTCCAGAACAACTGAAACTAATCAGTAATGATGGTCAATTATTCTGCTGAGTAATACTGAGTATTACAGCTATTAATACCATAATAAAATAGATCAGGTTTTAAGAGATAGCACAGCAAGGAAAACCACATGGGGGGAAATGGGAGAACAGCCAAATGAACCCATATCTAAAGAAACCTAAGATGATTTGGCATTCTGAGTGAATGTTGATAACTACATGTTCTACAAACAGTGACATTGAGAGATAACATGCTTGTGTGAAGCAGACAAAATACTTTTGAGCTCTCCTAACTAGTTCTTTGGTGTGACCTGATTGTTATAAGCAGGAGGGTGCCCATCTGTCATGTTAATGCACCAATGTGTGAGCTAAGGTACCAATAATAGAGGCAGCACCATCAGTTTGAGACATGCAGCATCCAGCTGCAAAGATATCACTTGCACAATATGGAACTAATAAATGGAAACCAGTGCCATTTTGATTTTCTCACATTCATTCCTATGCTGCACTTCAGTATAAATATTCCTGGGGTCCCGCGTGAGCATGAAAGCAATGCAACACAAGGAGTGAAGTGAAGTAAGCAAGCAATGTCACTGAGTCAAAAAGTTTTTGCTAGGTCCTTCTTCCCTCTGCAGCACCTTACGCAGAACTGAGGAAGCCACCTCAGGCAACAAATCTGAGGTGTCATGAAAGGACAGCAAATTGTTAGGTATCTAATGGATGTTGGGGGGGGGGTCTGCAAGAAAAGGGGAGAGCTGGAGTTTTCTGACTCAAGAGCCAAAATAAATTCTGAGGAATGTGGTTGCAGTGGTCATTTGCTGTTCACCCTCAGGAAACAAAATATCTTGTGCCCCATGTGGGGAGAACAAAATACAGGGAAGATGGTTAGGGTGATGCTAGGCATAATGGAGGTGGATAATAGGGTAAATCATCACACATAAATAATTTGCTTATTAGTTCTTGTACATGAGAACCAGGGTCGTTAGAGTGATGGAATGGTACCTGTGAACGAGATCCAAGTCCTAATTCTCACTGACCCATGACATGTTATGGGCCAGTCACAAGACCAATGTTGTAAGCATAAAGTGGGGAAAAGAGCCATTAGATCACTGAGGGAAAGGTGGGACATAATCTAATAAATACTAAGAGAGCAGAATGGGGCAATGTTAGACTAAGACTCCTGGAGACCAAGGTTTAACTCTCCCCTTAGCCATGAAACCAACTGAGAGATTTTGGGCAAGTCACACTCTCTAGAAGAAGGCAGTGGCAAATCTCCTCTGAATAAATATTACCAAGAAAACCGTAATGAGGTACCATCAGTCAGAATCAACCTGAATGCACATGACAATAATAATAAATAATAATATATAAATGCATAGATGTATTATTAAAGAGAAACAGTTATAATCTGTCTCTTCCACTACCTCAACTAAATTTGTTATGCCTTCAGCTCTAAAAATCTGAAACAATTCCACAAAACACTCTAAGCAGACTGCCAAAGACTGCATGTTTAGAAAAAGTATGGATCTTACCAAGAGGCACACACTGAACTTCATTGGAGATTGAGTTCCAGCGGCAAACTTTCTGCGAATTGATATCCACAAAAACAAGAGAATTCTGTCTTTCTTCCCAGACAGGGCACTCTCCCATCCTGTTCTTCTCTTTCACAATAGTCTCAATTTTAATGGAAGACATGGTCTAAAAGGGAGGGAGCAACCAAAGGGTCTTAGCAGACACTAAGGGAAATGTGATTAACCTGTTTTCCCTCCCGTACTGGAACTTTTTCAAAGATACCTGCTTCAGCAATCTGGCTTGCAAATTAAGTCCATGTTTGCTTTCTGATAATAAACAAAGTACTGATACTGATAAAGTACTGATAATGAACAAAGTGCATAAATGCAAAATTTGAATACAAGAAAAAGAATGTTTTATGATAATCAGGTGTCATTTGCCATTGAGGGAACTTTAAAAAAAACACACAGCTAAAGCTAGAAGTTTTTGTGGATCAAAACCTAATTTAACCCCTACAGACTCCTATTAGTCAAGAAACTGTTGGGGATCTAGTTATGTCTGCACATTAGCTGATAATCTGGAATTTTTATTATGTTCACTTCTGTTGTACCATTGAGGACTGTTCACATGAGAATTTCCTTTTCCCAATCCTGCAAATAACCTTTTGCAAAAAGAATATGCAGGAATTCAGTATCACAATTTGTATTGCCATTACCGGCAATATGAAATTCTGGAGAAATTCAGCTAAACTGAGACGTGAAAGAAATGCTAAGAATAATGTTCACTGCTGTATTGACCTTTCTTGATAAACTAGTATTCAGATCAAAGCGGAACATTAAACACATATCCATTGTCATCTATATTAATAGAATATAACAGTGGTTCTCAACCTTCCTATTGCCGCGACCCCTTAATACAGTTCCTCATTTTGTGGTGACCCCCAACCATAAAATCATTTTTGTTATTATTTATTTATTTATTAGTTAGTTAGTTATTTCCAACATCAAATAGATTGGAAACACTGCCCTAAATCACTGCTCTGGATAGACTTCTAATGCCTAAAAACTGGTAACCCTCCCCACTTTTTTTAAGCACAGAAAGCATCCATCAATGTCAGAATTAAGGCAGTAGTTCTAGTTCTGAATGTTGGGTTTCCACAGTTCAAAAAGCCAGTCACTCCCAAAGACAATGCCAAAACAGCCCACATTTTACACGAGGCGCAGGGAGGAAAGGACAGGGAGAGAGGAAAGATGGTGGCGGCATAAGCAGACGCGTTTTGTTTCCCTCCCTCCCTTCCTCCCTCCCTTAAAGGGAGTGCGGACGCTGAACATACAAAAAGCGAGGAATGCAAGACAGTCAGGGCGAAGAACACAACACGTGCATGTGGCAAGCGCCAAGGGTCCACGCACAACAAAAGCGAGAGGAGAAAGTCATCCTGGCTATTTCTGCACTAGACTGCTATAGCACTATTTTTCCACTTTCACCATCCTATGGAATCCTGGGGTTTGCAGTTTGAACCGCAGCGCAGGGGTCTCAGAAGCACTGCTCCCATTGGCTGTGAGGCCACCTTCTTTTAAAAGGGGGGCAGGATTGAGGAGCGGTGACCCCTGTGAAATGATTGTTCGGCCCCCAAAGGGGTCCCGACCCCCAGGTTGAGAACCACTGCTTTATAATAACATATTGTGATAGCTAATGTGATCAAATAGACTACAGATTAAGAGGTGATTTTAAAATGTGCAGTTGTTGATCTTATCGGCAATAGGAAGTATGTTGATTGCATTTTATACCTAATCAGCACTCACATGAATCAAAAGGCATGACGTAATGCTCCACTTTTCACAATAGCCTGTTCTGCAATAGCAATCATATGAAACATAATTAACATTTTACTCAAGGAAAGCACTAACTGGTGGGTGTCAGAAGGATGGCAAAGATATGAAGATCTGCCAACATTCCTGGTTGACGATGGTTCATTCTGATTTGTCACCAATGCATCAGAACATAGGTGTACATTCCCATACACAGGCCCATGTAGTCCTGGTGGCAACCCGGGACTGCTCCAGGGGCGTAGCTATGGGAATGAGAGTATTTCCTCCTCAGATATGAATTCTGCTCCCCTTTGAATTTTCTTTCAGTCTCCAAATCTCTAGCACTGCAAAGAGCAAGACATTAAAGATGTTCACTCCTAGAATTCTTACATCTTCTGTCTTCGCATTTACTTGGTAACTTTGTCACTCCTTTTTCCCTAACTTGTATTTCGAACCATTCAACTGAAATGTTAAGTTACTGCAATGCTAGAAATTTGGGGACAGAGTTAAAAATTCATTGAGGGCAGAAATCTTATGAAGGGTGCTCTCCTTTTGCCCTGTCCCTATAGCTACAGCCCTGGACCATTCAGGAGGAATTTCCACGATATGTTGTTAATCTATGGTTATAGTGCTGCAGCCTGGAAATGTCTGTTCATGTTTCATGGCACGATTAGAAAAAGGACAGCCATGTCTTTGTCCCACCTATATCTTCCCAGATCCTGCTGATAGATTCCCTCCCTTCTTTAGCAGATCCATCATACCATCCTAAAAGCACATGTTCTTATCTAATTTCAGAAGCAACACAGACTGTAGCCTGATTAGCATTTGGATTGGAGTGGTAAGGATCTTCAAGTAGGGCTAACAAAGAATCCAGTCCAAAACTCCAAAGAACTGTCACCAGTCAGATTTACTGGGCTAGCTGGACCAGTGCTCCGTTGAGTCAGCTTTCAGTATATCACTTGCTGTGCAGCACAACCTGAACTCCCACTGATCCAAGCATATGAGAGAATAGAGACGACAGCATTTATATAGCTGCACTTCCTATGCAGTTCCAGATCATCTTTTTCTACTTCAGACTTTGCCTGAGACTTGTGATCATATCTATTCTTTTTTAATTATGAAATCCTCATCTAGAGGATTGAATTGTTAATTCAATTGTATTTGCACAGGTGTACTGATTCTTTCTCCTGGTTCTAAAACATTCACGGCAGACATATCACCAACAGTCTTTCAGTTACTTTTAATTTTCAAATGCTGTCAGTTATAAACCTAACCTTCTAGTTATGCCTTGACAGGGTGTTGAATCAAGGCAGTCATCTTTACCTGCAACAAACTCATGCATACACAAAGTCAAACACTCTTGTACTGTCCTGTAGATATGGCCTATGGTAAAAGCCCTGTGAATATTTGAAATACACATTCCTGGAATGATTTACTTCACATTATATTTTCTATTTGATGGCTTTCAGACTAATACCATGATCAACATGTTCATGTTTTTGTGGCCACAGTCTTGTACTTTCTGCAGAAGTTGAGATCAACAATATCATAATATAAAAGACTAATATAATCTGATGTAATACAACAATATAAGAGAACCGTGTAATCTGAGAAACTAACCTCTGTGATATCACACCTGACACCTCATAAAAAGCCAAATTAAAAGTTATCCTAATGTAATATCGAACTCGTAAGATAGCCCTTCTAAACTGCGATGGACTTCCAGATAAATCATTCCCAACCAGTGTAGCCAATGGTCTGATGGAAGGTATCATCTTGTTACTGCAGTCCAGGCCTACCCAGAGATAGCATCTGATATCATTTTGATATCAAACCATTCGGCTTTCCTCTGCCACCCCACTCCACATGTTTGCGAGGCCTCTGGACAAGCACGTAAACAGGCACGGCCGATAATTGCTGGACATTCCATTCTCCACCCAAGCAGGCCAGACAGAGCCGGTTCATCGCTTCAGGGACCTCTCCAGCACACCTCATTGCTTATGCACGATACTAACAAAGGTTCCCCTGCCCCGAGCAGGTATCCTCACAAAGCTGTACTAAGCGCTCCATATTTGCATACTGGCTACACTATTGTTAATTTGACCCTAAGCCAATCATGCTAACCTCTGACCCGCTCCTAAATCACATTGTCCCTTTGTCCCGCTCATAAATTGCATTGTTCTCACAGAGTAAGGTATGGCCTGCAGTCACAATTCACCCTATAAAACCCCCCGATTCCGAGACCCTCCTCGGATGCTCCCGAGTTCCAGACCACGTTGCTGCCACTTTGTTCAGCGAGCTCCCCTCAGCGAACCGCGCTGAGCTTCTTCTCTGCACCCCAACGTCGCTCTCAAACTACAGGACTACGAGACAGGTGTTGTAGCACCCACTTCCCTCTAAAATCCCCATTCCTGATTCTCTAGTTAGCTGTGTGATTGTGGTGTCTTTAATGTTTGTCTGTATTTAATAAAACATCATTTTTGCTATATTAAACCGTCTGACTGCTTGACTGACCTGACCCCGTAGACCCTGGATTGCAAGATCCTGCTAAGTTACCCTGTCTCTCGCTAGCTTTAGTGAGTGCTCCAGCTAATTTTCTCCAAGTCGTTGTTGTTGTTTGGTTATTTGGGCACCGCTCCTGGGACCCCCAGAGATCAGGGTAACAATCTTACACATCTGGAAAGCAGAAGCTTGGGTAGGACTATTTTAGGATATTCCTTTTCCCAAGTAACCTTTTAAGCCATAAGCAATATTTATCTTATATGTTTATAAACATTGATATTTCTCTTGGACCAGGGTTCAATTCCTCACTCAGGCATGGAAACCCACTAGCTGACCTTATCACATACTCTCAGGCCCAGAAAACCCTATGGTAGGTATGCCTTAGGATCATCATAAGTCAGAAACAACTTGAAAATATACAATGACAAGAACAATATTTACCTTACCTTATTGCATTCAGCTCGGCAGCTTTTCCAACCGAGGACAACTTGAAGAATAAATTTCTGTAGGTTGGTTATTAGCAAATATACTCTCTAGTGAGTATAAGTCCCGGCCCAAAGGGGAAACAATATCTGTAGGGTGTAGCAGCTGCTCTTTCTGATCTTCCTGATCTGATCTTTCCTGTTACTGAGTTCTTACCCAATCATGCTGAAGCCACAAGAAAGGCGTCACAATAAATGAAGCACAATAATCTTGTCTTAGAGAGCCCATGGATTGTTGGTAATTCTTTTGCAATCAGAATGGAGCATCTAACAAAGAGAAAAACATCTGTATTAACAATTTGAAAGTTCTTAGAGTGGATGAATAAGATCAACATGTTAATGTAATTATGAACGTCATTCTGAACGTCACTTTATCTGACACCACAGAGAAACATTGAGAATTACAATGCATGATCAGATGATTAAACAGCTCCCTTTCAACACTACAAAGCCATTCTGCCAAGTTATCTGTATGTAATTTTAAAATGCTGCAGCACCTAGGTAAACATCCATGTTTACCACACATGGATTAGTCATCACCCTTGCTTCCCACCATTGCAAGCATACTATTACCCTGTTTTCTGGGGGTCCCGGGAGGGACACCTAAATGCGCTCTCAATTATATAGGTTGGGGAAATTAGCCAAGAGCACTAGCTAGCAATACGAGAGGCAGGGCAACGGAGCGGAATCTTTTACCCAATGTCTACGGGGTCAGGCCAAGTCAAGGAGCAAACAGGATTGAAATAATAAATGTGATCTTTATTAAAATGCAATCAAACAGTGTATGCAACACACTCAAACAGAGAACTAAAGAAATAAAGGTTGGATTGGGATAGAGGGATTTTTAGAGGAGTTGTTGGTTTGGGTGATACTACACCTGTCCTGAAGCCCGGGTAGTCTGCAACAGAAGTTCGGAGATATGGAGTCTCAGTACGTGGGACTGAGGGGAAGGCTCGCCAAGCAAAGTGGCAGCAAGGCTGGATGGAAGTCGGGAGCGATCTGAAGAAGCTGTCAAAGTCAGGCGTTTATATAGGGGAAAATGTAGCCACAGGCTAGTCTGTACTTGGGGAAAACAATGAGTTTTGGGCTGGAGACAAAGCCTCCAAAAGGTCAGAATTTAGCATGATTGAGTTAAGTCCGAATTGACAAAGGAGTAGACAGTATGCAAACACAAAGTGCTTGACAGATGAGGATTCTCCTAATCAAGCTGCCTGCTCAGGGCAGGGAGATCTTTGTAAGAGCGTGCATACATAATAGAGTATTTGCCTTTGAGGTCTCTTGAAGCAGCGGGACGGCTATTTCTGGCCAGCCTGTATTGTGTTGGAATATTACAGCGATTAGTGGCCATGCCTGTCTGCAAGCTTGTCCGGGGCACCTCGCAGACACGTGGAGAGGGATGGTAGAAGAAAGCCAAATTATTGATATCAAAGTGATATCTAATATCCCACAAATCCAGGCTAGCAACTGCAGTAACAATACACAAAGACAACAGAGGTTATTGCATGATTAATTGATTGAAGCAGCAGCAACCTCTGACAGAGAGTAGTATTAGTGAAAAATATATCCTTCAAACATAACCTCCTCCTTTTCCTAAAGTCAATTTATGCAATAAGCTGCTGTTGTTGTTGTTGTGTGCCTTCAAGTCATTTCCAATTTATAGGGACTTTAAGGTGAACCTATCGCGGTGTTTTCTGGGGTTGAGTGTGTATGATGCGCCCAAGGTCACTCACTGTGTTTCCATGGCTGAATGGAGAATCAAACCCTGGTCTCCAGGGTCATAGTCTAACACTAAACCACTGCACCACACTAGTGAGTCCCAATCCCTTTTCCCTTTGAACTTACAAATTGAAATAAAAGTGATGACATTGCCATATCTATGGACTAAGAATTTTTTAATTAATTTATTAATTTCCAGAGCATATGCATAGGACAAGGAGTGGGAGTCACGTAGCCCACCAGATGTTGCTGGAGCACAACTTCTCATTTTCCTCACTGTTGGCCTTGCTAGCTAGAGCTCCTGTGACTTGTAGTCCAACATCATCTGGAGGAATGCATTCTCTTATCCCTGGCAAGATACTGTATTTGCTGCCAAACAAGACTCCCTTTTTCCCCTGAAAAATATTGTTTGAAAATGGGCTGCATCTTACATGCTGGTGTGTCTTATACACCAGCAAATACTATTTGCTAGTGTATAAATGGGGTGCGTCTTATATACCAGCAAATATGGTAATCACAGTTTTGAAGAGAGTTACTGGACATACTGTGTAGAGAACTCTGGGAGTTGTAGTCCAAAAATCTAACACTTCCAAGCTCTAGTCTTGAATTAGTCTACTGCTCATCTGAACTGTAGCTGATCTGCGTAGGTGGCAACAAAGATTTGGTGCTGCTTGCAAAACAGGAAAATCAAAGTACGACACTGCGTGTACCACACAGGCCGCCTTTAAGCCATTAGCCTGATGTCTTCAAAATGGAAGATGCTTTTCTGTGGCTGGCGCTAAGGTAAACTTCTATGGTAATTTGATTGGCTTCTCTACATTAGCGTGGGGGCATCTTTGCCTCAGGCAGGAAAACTTTTTGGAATAGCCCAGTGTGTAACCATTCTCTATATACCCTGAATGTGATGGGGCTTCCTTGGAAGCTGCTCCCAGGCTCTGGATTTTGTTCCTGAGGGAGGGTAGTCTGGACTCCTCTTGGCTCTCCTTCCGCCATCAGATAAAGACTCTTTCATTTGAACAGGCACTCAATGATTAACTGGTTGGACAGAAAGGTCTTCTAATAGAGTTTTTGGCCCCATACTTTTATCCATTTTATTCTATTTTAAAGCGCTGGTGTTTTAATATATTCTGTTTTTAAACCTTAGTTATCTTTAAGGTTTAGGTGTCTCCTGTTTTAACTTTCTTGTAATAAGCAGCTTTGCGTTCCATGTCAGGAGAAAGATAAGATACTAAATGAATGAGAGGAAAGATATATGGATGGATTGATGGATTGATGAATGATGGATGGAGAGCTAATATTTTGTTTAATTTGTCAGCCCTACTTCTGATTCTTTTCTTTCTTTCTTTCTTTTCTTTTTTTTTTGGTATGCTTGTCACTTGTATGACCTCTATTTCACCTTCATCCCTTCCGTTTCCTATCTCAGAATGCAATGCCATTACCTTTTCTTCCTCATGCCTTCTTGCCACTTTGAACATAAATGTACTTAAGCCAATTCTGCCATACACTGTTATAGCGCTATTATTCCACTTTCAACATCCTGTGGAGTTCTGGGGCTTGTAGTTTACTGAGGCCAAAGAACTGTCTGACTGAAAATTCTAAATGCCCTCCCTAAACTGCAAACCCCAGGCTTCCGTAGGATGTGGAAAGTAGAATAATAGGGCTATAATAGTGTAGCGCAGAAATGGCCATAGAATCTACATATGGATTTGTGTCCCACCCTGTGTGGGTTATGGCTGGTCCAGTTTCAACATGGGTCATGATCCTGCAAAACCAACCTATGCTGCTTAAGATTTTGGGGTTACTTCAAAAGACTGCATACGCCTCTTCACAATACCTCCCAAAAATGTATTATTGTATTCTTTACTTAGTGGAAGAGAAAAAATGTAGAAATATATACATCACAAAAGTCAGACCATTTCCTTCCTGGTAAATACTGGAGATCTTTGAACAGGAAAACAACAGTGTTTGAAAAGGATAGAAAGCGCTCTGAGGTTTTAAAGAATGAATGAGAAATTGATTATTGTTCCTGAAACTACTGAAAGCTAGCATCAAATAATTTTAGTAGGCAATGTGCAATGTTATGAGCATCATGAAGATTCAAAGACTTTATAAATGTATTAACACCACAAAGAGTGCTGTCTGCTGGTACCAAAGCTTCTGAGGTAGGGTGCAATAAGATCATTCTGATAGTTCTAGTATTGGCTTGTAATGAGCAGATATTCATAATTGTGAGATGACACTCAGCTAATACTGAAAGTCACCAATGAGGGTTGCAATTCAGCATGGGACTTACATCTCCCTAAGTGGGCTTACGTGTGTGGGAAATAGAAGTGACTAGTTTCTCAGTGTCTGTATTCACCTTGGAGTTGCCATGACATTACAACACACAAGCATCTGTTGAGCAACAGCAGCCGATTGAGTGCAATGGGCAACAATGTGTATCAAGGCACTCCTAATGCACATCTGGACACTGGCTAGGAAGTGCTGGAGCACATCAGGAGTTCCTGGTGCACATCAGCACTGCCCGATGTGCATTAGTTCTCAGTGCACATCACAAGTGCCTTATGTGCATGAGAAGCACCCAATATGCATTGGAACACTCTTGCTGGTGCCCAGATGTGCATCGTCTCAATTCACTAAGAGAGTTTTCTTCCATTTCTGCAGTGTAGCTACCGATTCATAAAGTTAGGAAATGTAGATTGTAATGTTGAATATCAGCAGAGGTTTTACTTGCTGTTATTAGTATCACAACCATTTATGAGCTTTGAAGGGTGTACTTCAGAAATCCATGGTTTTCTATTTTCTGCTTGCTAGTATTACTGTAACTGAATAGTGTGCAATATCATGAAGAGCATCATATTAACCTTGCAAGAAGCATTTTAGAAATTTGTGCTTGTAAGGACTGTTGGTTGGCTGGAAACATTAGACACAAATAGAGTAACAACAATCTCATGTTTTAACAATAATAAACATTTTAGATGTTTATTAACATCAAATGGGCATTAAAATCCACAGCATGGCAATATCTTGACACAGAAGTGGAATTTTGATTGATCCTAATGCAGGTGTTGTCTAACTATAGACTCTGAATTTTGTTTTTACCATGGATCAGTATGGCTGTGTTAGGGTTTTTTTCTATCTAGAAGACTGTTGCCTTTTGATTATTAGGGTAATGTGGATAAAAGCACCAGCATAATTGACACATAGTTAAATATTTTATATGTTTAGCAAATTTAAAATAATTTTTAAATGATTGATATGCTTTAATTGCTACAGTGAAAGAGCTCCTTTATAGCCCATATATATCTACTCACAAACATGCTTCATGGAGTTCAGTAAGGATTACTCCCAGAAAAGGGTCTAACTATCCATGATAAACACATATCTGAAAAAGGCAGTTTAACATTTCTGGGTTTTATTTTGAAAGAAAGGCAGCCAATTGGTGAGGAGAGGTGACAAAACAGTAAAGATGAGTTAATCTCTTACTTTCTGCAAAGAATCGAATCATAGAGTCATAGAGTTGGAAGAGACCACAGGGGCCAATGAATAACCCCCTGCTATGCAGAAACACACATCAGAGCAGTCCCAACAGGTGGCCATCCAGTTTCTGTTTAAAAACGTCCAAGGAAGGACACTCCATCACACTCCGAGGCAGCATATTCCACTGCTGGACAGCTCTGACCATCAGGAAGTTCTTCCTGAGGTTCAGGTGGAATCTCTTTTCCTGTAGTTAGAATTCCATTGCTCCTTGTCCTAGTCTCTGGAGGAGTGGAAAACAAGCCCATTCCCTCTTCAATATGACAGCCTTTCAAATATTTGAACATGGCTATCATCCCCCCCTTTTTACCTTCTTTTCTGCAAATTAAACATACCCAGCTCCCTAAGCTGCTCCTCGTAGAGCACAGCTTCCAGACCCTGCATCATTTTGGTTGCCCTCCTCTGGACACGTTCCAGCTTATCAATATCCTTCTTGAAATGAGGTGCCCAAAACTGGACACAGTATTCCAGATGAGGTCTAGCCAAAGCAGAATAGCGTGGTACTGTTACTTTCCTCGATCTAGATACCATACTCCTCTTGATGCAACCAAGAATCGCATTGGCTTTCTTGGTTACTGCATCACACTGCTGACTCATGTTCAGCTGGTGGTCTACTAAAACTCCTAGGTCCCTTTCACATGTACTGTTGTCCAGCCAGATGTCTCCCATCCTATATTTGTGCATTTCATTTTTCTGCCTAGTGTAGGACCTTACATTTCTCTCTGTTGAAACTCATTTTGTTAGCTTTGGCCCAGCTCTCCAATCTGTTAAGGTCATTTTGAATGTTGATCCTGTCCTCTGGGGTATTAGCAACCCCTCCCAATTTGATGTCATCTGCAAATTTGATCAGCATGCCCTCTATTCCTTCATCCAAGTCAATGATGAAGATGTTGAATAGCATTGGGCCCACAACAGAACCCTGTGGCACTCCACTAGTCACTTCTCTCCAGGATGAAAAACAGCCATTGGTGAACACCCTTGGGTTCGGTCGGTCAGAAAAGAACAGATCACTGGATTCAGGCCTAATTCTCTAAGCAGCACTACAGGTCTAATCTTTTGGAAGCTAAAGCACCAACACATGTAACTCCAGTGGCCCCTCAATTTTTGCAAGGGTTCAGGACAGAGAATCCTCACAAAAGTAAAAGAAAAATCACAAATCTCCCCCCAGTGAGTGCTTCCCTGCCCTCCTCTTGTGTTCTTTCTGCAGCCAGCCAGCAGAAAGGCAAGAGGGTGCAGGGGAAAACCTCTCCTCTCCAGTCTCCTGCCTGACTCCCCACATGCCCTGCCTTCTTTTTTTACACCCACACAGGGATAAGCAGGAGAGGGAATAGAGGGAAGGTCTTCCCCCTGCACTATTCTGTCTGCTGCCACCTGTGTGGGCTTCCTTCTTCCTGCGTGCCCACACAGGCAAGGGGTATGAGAGTGGAGAGGAGGGAAGATCTCTCCTCTGCACTCTTCTGCCTGCTGCCACTGGCACAAGTTTCCTTATTCCTGTGCCCCACGTGGGCGAGAGGCAGGAATGTGGAATCGAGAGAATCAAACCTTGCACTCTTTTGCCTGGTGCCACCAGCATGGTCTTCCTTCTTCCTGTGCAGGAAGGGGTGGGAGAGTGGAGAGGAGGGAAGGCTGGAGAGTTAAGGTAGAAAGTCTTGTGTACCCACAAACTTTTCCTCTTCCCATTTGCTTGCCTTTTGCCACAGTAGTGCAACTGGGCAAAAGGCCAGAGAATGGAGGGGAGACAAGCTGACTCCTCGTGGATAATCAAATTTGCGAAAGTCAAACCCACGAATGTTGGGTGAGAACTCTAGTAACCTGAACCAGGAGTGGGGAGAGTGGATAGCTAGATAGGTCCAGGCACCTTTCTTCTGTCTTTCTTATGCCTTATTTTCAAGTAGCTGTTGGAAGATATGTAGATTTCTTCAAGAAGTCTTTCCTTTCTTCCTGCTCCTCCTTGAAAAATCAGTGTGGTTCTTGCTCTAGAAAAGAAGTCACACATTTGGGTCATCAACATAATGGCTAACAGATGGATGGAAGGCAGTATTAGAGATTTCTGTAACTAAATGCAAGATTCTTTCTTCCTCCACTATCCTGCAATGGATTTCCTGAAACAATATGTTCTTTTTTCTTTTCTTCCCTCTTTTTTTTAACCCAATAACCAGTTTCTAGAATAGTTGCTCCTGAAGCAGTCTGCAAGGGCAAGAGAAATGTCTCAAGGAAGCAGAAATGGGTGTGTATTGGTTCCTGGACTGCACTTAGAGAATTCACATATGTGGTTGTTCAGAGGTGAGAACCAATTAGATGAGAAACAACTCTTAGGTTTGATAAGATCTGAGAAACCAACCCAAGGAGCTAAGATCACCCAAAGATGATATGCAAAGAATCATAAGGCAAAATGATTGATAATTTGGTGTTGGCTGACCTAGGTGTGAAAGAAACATGAGAGAGGGGTTGGCTAGAACTATGATGCAAGCCTCAGAAAATTCATATGGAGAAACAAGCATTCTAGATCAAATTCAGGCATATGGAGAATAGTTTCTTTTCAGCTAAAGCAAGAATTCTGTCCTATAAAACATGGGAAAATTGTTAAATAGATGGACAATTTTAGCAAAACAGGAGGAATTCTTGATAATGAGCAAACATTCAAACTCTCTGTTTATTTCTGGCACTAAAAGAAAAGCAAAATCCCACTTTAAAGATGCAATGGAAGACTTCAAGAAGGAGGCAGACTAGCAGATACTAACCTTCAAGCTCAAATTCTCTTGGATCAAATAACACAGCCAGGCTAGAAGAAGGGGAAGGAAATGTGGAAGTGAACCACAAAAACAAACCTAAAATAATTGTTCAGTGTAAGAAATAGCTGATAAGACTCATAAAAAAATTTAACACAGGATCGGCTGAAGCATCAGATGTTTATTAAAAAAATATACGTCTCTGCAGAGTCGGGTGTCTCCTGAGAGAGAAGACACCCCCATCATGGAACAGCCCACATTTTATCCCCCTGCCCGACACGTTTTCCTCCCCTTGGACAGGACCCAAAAGTTACAGCTGCCCCTTTACTAAACAATGCCAACTTTCTGTTATCAACTTGGTTTTTAGTCCTTACAGCCTTGTCCTTCAGACTTGCCTCCCAAGATAGGAGGATCTCATCTTTATCTATCTGGTTTCTCGCTCCTGGAGATTCAAGGCCCTGGGAGGCTCTCTGCTCAGCTGCCAGTTCTAAAAATCTGTTTATTTAAAAAGCATGTTAACCCTTTAACAGAATGTAATAATAGGCTGTTCACCTCAATGTACTGACACTGCTATCTAAAATCTTCCTTCTTAGACTTATTGTATTACTGGAGCTCAAATATAAAATATACCAAAATATATGTGTAAGCATATCTAAAATGTGTCATACTTATAAGCTAATACATATATGTTAATAATACTGCAGAAACTAAAATATATTTTATTTCTCTCATTCAGGCAACAAGAGTTCTCTCAATAAATCAGAGCAGCTTGCAAGGAGAAAGAAAAAAGGTGATTTGAAGCATCATAATTAGAAATGTCCCAGGCCTTAAATCTTCACAATAAATCAGAATAACTTTGAATCTGCATTGTGGCTAGTCAAGAGCATATCAACTAACAACACAACTTCTATGTAAATATTTCCAAAAGCTAGATTCATATGAAAGTGGAAATGTGCATATAGCAAGGGGAACTGCCACAGCTATTCAAAGTTTGGAAAGGGCATTTTGCATTACAGGACAGGACATAAAAGTACCCAGTTAAAATACATTTGGTGCTATGTATATTCCAGATGGCTATGGCGTAAATTACATTAACCACAAAGGGGCTTTGGAGTGCATTGTAGCGGTAAATTGTGCAGAATAATTCAGAGAGGGGAATCATAAGCCATGGCTTTCAGAAACACAACAAAACTGAACTGGGATCAATAACAATAGCAAAATAAAATGTATGTATGTATGTATGTATGTATGTATGTATGTATGTTGCTTACTTGTGCAAATAAGTTAATGTTAACCATTTGCCAGAAGATATTATGATTCTTGTTTTATGACGAAATATTTAAGGAGAAATTAAAAAAAAACACAGTCACACAAACCAAGACATTCTAGCATTCATCTATTTCAAATTTTATTGGGAAAGAATTTGTTTTAGTAAAAGAAGAGGGAAAGTCTATTTTTCAGTTAAAAGCAGTAAAAAGCCAATGAAGAGATGAAAAATCTGACTTAAATGTTTACGGGTTAGCTCTTTTTTTTCTTTTCTTTTTTGCTGACCATCACTCTGTATCTTCCTTTAAAAGAGCAATAGTTTTCCACTCATGCAGATCTTTGACATTCCTCTCTTTCCTGATCTTGATGTATATCTTCAAGTGTAATCATTAACCTGCATATGCATGTGGTGGGATTCCTTTTACACCAAGTCCAGTTATCTGTTAAAAAGGTAAGGATATAAATATAGTTAACAACCAAGAGTATATTGCTAGTAAATTCAGAGTATTCTTTTTAAACCCAGATATATGTCTGCATCCAATTTGGGATACTTCTGTTTCTTCTGATCTACTAATATAAAAGTCAAAGTTTGTTTGTTTGTCTGTGTCAGACAAGCGAAGACCTCATATTATTGGCTGCCTATGAAGATTCTATGGAATCCTGGGATTTGCAATTTAGGGAGGGGTCTTTAGAATTCTGAACCAGAGAGCTCTTGGGCCTGAGGCCGGTTGCTGTGGAGACAAGGCCTAGCAGCAAGAAGGAGGAGGGCAGTGTATTCCCTCAGGAACCCAACCTATACATGTTAATAACTCCGAATACAGATTGGAGAATATGGGGAAAAGTTACAGTTACTGGACCAAACAGTTTGAGGAATTAGAGACACAGGATCTCAAATCTCTTTAACAAGTATTACCTATGAGAAAATAAAACCCTGGGCAAAACTGGCTATATAGGTCAGTCTACAATAAAATAAATGCAAACAAACAAACAAAAAACCATGGAGAAACATCATAATTCTTAAAGCATGAACACTTAGATGGATTAATTGATTGACTGCTATCTAATTCAGTCCATTAAAATAAATCCCATGTGCAAATCTCTTTATTGGATTTATATGCTTCCAAGATCTTGATGAAGGAGATTACAAGACCCAGAATCCCTAAACCATCATGATCATAACAGTTTTTCTAAGCTCTGACTCTTCTTTCAAGTCCACATAAGCAACCTTATTACCTTGAATATACTGCCAGCCTGTGGCTGCCATGATAACCAGGCCTCATCCATTCCTTGGCAAGCAGAGGTGACGTACAATTCTGAATAATCTTTTCCTCCAAAACTGCAAGAAGTCGTTTTATCAACAGGCAGCTTCACAACCTGAATTCGTTTTCCTGTTAAAATAACAGAACACCAATTAACCTCTTAGGCATCTTCTCTGACCACAATCTAGGTTAGCATTTGTGAGGTAGTCTTATATATATTCTTGCCAGCAGGAGTAGTACTTGATTCAATTCCCAGGGAACTGAGCAGAGGGAAACCTGTTACAATGGAGATAGTGTTGAATTCAAAGACATATCTGCTCATCACTCTCTTGACAGGCTGGAATTAAGCTGGCTTTGTCATAGAAATTCCTTTGACGAGGAAAATCCAATTGATCCTTTTAAAGCTGTAATGGAGTTAAGAGGCAAGGAGAAAATATAGGACTAAGCTGTGCTTTGGGAGAAAAACTGCTATGTGATTTGTAATTTTTGAGGTGTGAATAGTTGGGGAAGAGAAGGGGTGCAGTAGCACTTTCAGCAAGCTGTGTGTATGTGTTTAACAAGAGGGGAAAGAGAATTAGCTGTTTATAAATCCGAGGAGGATGAATTGTCTTCTCCTCACTCACAAAGTTGCATCTTGTTCCACAGGTGCATATATAACAGTAGAGAAAGGAGAAATGTGTAAAAGTTTTACTGCAATTCCAACTGCAGCTTATATCAGATAAGCAAAGATCTCATAATACTAGGAGTTCCTGATCTGAAAGATCACAAGGAGTGCATGGCCTGCAAAGAAACAAATTTTTAAAAAGCCACAAAGTGAAGTGCAAAGATACAGCCTTTGCCAGTCCCAACGTGATACAGACAGTTCCAGTTAATCCTCCATTATGCCATTTTTCAAACTACTTTTAAAATGTCCCAGTTTATCTCTCCTCCTCTCACTTTCCCTGCAAACTGAGTTCAAAGTGCAAAAGTAGTTTGCACTCAGTTGACTCAATGGGAGGAAAGGAAATGAGGGGACAGAATATTGGCCTTCCCAGTAGAGTCAGGCAAAAGCAAACTGCTACAGTTTCTCCTAGCTTGTCTGTTATACATCATTAATAACTGTTGCCATCTTGACCACACACTCTGATGTTGCCTGGCCACGCATGTCTCTATTTTCATCTGTGAAATGTTAGAAGGTAAGCAAAGGTAAGAGCAAACAATGCAGTTTTACCTGTCTCTGGATCTATACGGATCACTCTTCCTCCATCATAACAAGCCACCCACAGCTTCCCTTCTGTATCAATACACATCCCATCAGGAATACTGTCTTCCTTTTCCATCTTATACATATTCCTGCGGTTTGCTGCAGAAAGAAATTGAAACAAATCATGAACTAAATCTCAGGTTCCATACTTTGAGAGGCAAGCATTTTCTGAGGCACGTTTCTTACAAGAATCTAAGAAGAAATCCAAAGGGATTCCTTCAAGGTGATAACTGAAACTATACTGCATACAAATGAAGTACAGGGTTAGTCTGACAACCTAAAGAAATACTAGGAAAGATGTGGCAAAGTAATGCCCAACTGGCATTACTGACATCATAGACAAAATGGGTACAACTCCCTATGGTTTATAAATACAAACACTGTTATCCTTGAATGAGTCTACTGGCAATAAATTTCCTATGAAATTTTGAATGAAAAATCTAGCCCCATTCAGTTCAGCATAAGAAAACAACATTCTGTAATGGCTATCTATTGAAGTTACAGTTATAGAATGGCTTTCACTGACATTAAACTTATATATATGCAATTGCTCAGTGAAACTGTTAAAAGACAGATGACTAATTGGCTGGAAGTGATCAGCTGAGAGACTCTGTCATTAGGAACAGGCCAGGGCAGGGAAAACTTATTTTTGGATCACACCTCGCAGCTGATGGCCATGCTAACTGGGAATTATAGTTTAAAAAATGAACTTTTCCAACCTCTGGAAGAGATGTATTACATCAGCATAATTTCCTTACTTGATACATAATGATCTGAAATGTTACTTATTATATCCAATACAGGAAATGTGTATTTCTATTAAACTGGCAAGACATACTGAACAATTTAGCTGAACAAACAACCGCAGATAACATGCTCCTAGGTCATCAACATGCAGTATTGACCAAATTTCAACCGTTATGTATTTATTTCAACATACAGTTATTTATTTATTTATTTATACACACATACATACATACACCCATTGTAAATAACTAAAATATCAATATACTGCATTTTAAGATAAGGAAGCAGTAATATCCTGTTTTCTCTATTTACACAAGCAGGGCTGCAATTCTAAACACACTTTCTATTAGACACAATAGAACTCACTGCTGAAGAACGATACTAGGACTGTGCTACCATATTTTGATCCACATACAACCTGAAAAGAACTCTTAGCTTCTTTAAAGTTTCCACTGTTCAGATTTTAGTTTCAATAAGATTTTAAAATTGGCAAAATGTGTTAGTCATCTTAAGGACAGCCTCAGTTTGTTCATATCAGCCTGTCATATATTTGAATGTTAACATAAGTGTGCGTGAACCACTTTTCCTCCCACATGGAAGAGGAATGTCACTCAAACCAGAAGAAGACAGCAAATATTTCTACCTTACTTTCCCTATCATTCTACACCCACCATCACTGATCCCACGCCAGTCATAATCTGAAACCAATAGCTGTATGAAATCATTCTCTAAGCATAAAGTAGAGCTGGAGAAAGTTCCTTTTTTTGAAGAACTGCAGCTTTCAGGATCCTGAAGCCAATGTGACCAGCAGTCATACTGCTTGGACAATTCTAAAAGCCATCAACCAAAAAAGGAACTTTGGCAAGTAGTTTACACCAAGTAGGGTTCTGCTTTGTTTTGTTTTTGGTAGTGGTCAGAGAACTGTAATGCAGCAATCCTATCCAAGCTAAACTGCAAACAGATGACAACTTCCAGAATCCTCCAACTAGTATGGCCACTTTTCTAAGGTCTGCTAAACAGGTCTTGTCTGGGGCTTCAGTGGGTAACGATTTGGGATGGCAGGCTATGAGCACTGCCTTGACCTCCATGAGCACAAAATGAAAGGAAAATAAGTAAACAGTTAAATCACAAGGTCTTCCTCTGATAATATTCTCGTAAATCATTCAAAGTTTTAAAAAAAACTTCTTTAGTTAATACTAAATCTCTCTCCTGCCTTCTAACTACTCCATGAAAACAGAAGAACGCATTGCTTTAGTTGGCATCACTTTTGGTCTGCCTCTGTGGTTCTTAACCTTATCTTTACTAGAGACTCTCTTGTAAATATCATTTGTTACCAAGGACCCCCAAGACTTAATTCAAGATTTAAATAGACATTTAGATTGGTAAATATTCTAATTAATTAATTAATTAATTAATTAATTAAGGCTTCTGGAGATTTGGATTCAAATCCCCCCTCAGACACTTGGTGACCTTAGGCAAGTCACATTATCTCAGCCTCAGAGGAAGGCAAAGGCAAATCCTGCCAAAAAACAAAAAAAAACCCTCTGTGATAGGCTCACCTTAATGTTGCCATCCAGTCAGAAATGACTTGAAGGCACACAACAATAAAGTACTGCTAACAAGTGGAGGTTCTTTCTAGCCATCATGTTTCTTCTCTTTGAAAACTGACTTATGGCAACCCTAAAGCGAACTTTGCCTTTCTCTGAGGCTGAGGGAATGTGACTTCCTTGAGGTCACCTATTGCCTTTCCATGGCTGAGTGGGGATTCAAACTCTGGTTTCCAGAGTCATGGTTTGGGAGTGTTCACATGCCTGCCACTGCGTCCCTTTTGTCAGGGATGTGATAGTGGTGGGAACAGGCATCGAAACTGCTCCCTCATTTGCAAACAAGGGAGCAATTTTGGCATGTGCATATGCCTGCCATTGTATCCCAAGGTGACTCACACCCACTGGCTGCTGTGTCCCTGACAAAAGGGACACAACAGCAGGCATACACACACACCTAAACTGCTACCTCTTTTGCAAATGAGGGAGCAGTTTCGGCATCTGCATCCTCCCACTGCTGATGCATCTGTGTTGCTGTCACTGCTGGTGATGTCCAGCAGCAGAGCTTTGTGGACCCCCTGTGAGGGCTTGGTGAAGGAAGCCTCATATGGACCCCAAGTTAAGAATCACTGATCTACCTTATTAAAACATACATGGCATTAGCATCTATAACAGAACACTTTAAAACCAGTCTAATTATTTCAAGATTTCCCTTGTAGCTGGAGTAGTACAACAACTGTTCTTATATACCACATAGAAGACTTTTGCTCAGTGAGTGATGTACATGAAGTAATTATGAAAAAACAGCCATACATAGTTTTCCAGTTTGTAGATCATAGTCAAATGCATCCACAGAATAGGAAAGGCTATCGATGTAAAAGAATGTTCTGTGATCTAGTGACCAATCCAACCCATTGGAGATGTCCACCTTATCAAAGTGCTTCACTACAGAGTGGTCAGGGAAGAGAGTATAGAGGGAACCCTGATGCCTCTCTAGCACTGCAGGCCGAACCTCCTCAGCCATTGTACCTGTAAGAACAACAGGGTTCAGGTTATTAGTATGGAAAGACAACAGAGATGCCTAGGAATTTGGAGTTTGGTTTTAGAAAAGGAAGGTTCTAACATTCCTTTTCCTACCACACAACAGACCAGAATCATTACAGTCCCTCCACATTTGTGGGGTTTATGGATACAGGACCACCACAAAAGTAGAAAAATCACAAATTTCTATAGACTCAGCCATATTTTACACACATAAAAGATACAAACCATGGATTCAACCCACTGCAGATTCAAACGTACAGTATACAATACATTTGAATCCACAGTGCAGGGAGCAAACCAGTTGCCCAGTTCTGTCTTCAAGGTGGTCGGGTTCCTTCTCAAGGCAGAAGCAGGTGACTGCTTGCCACTGCCTCTGCTGTTGCTGTATGCCATTTTTAATAGGGGTTTACAGCCTCTTCTCTTTCAATCTCACAAGTCTTGAAGACAGACTGCAAATGCAAGATGAGACTTCTAAGTCCCTGTTAAAAATGGCATAGGACAGCAGTGGAGGCAGCAGCAAATAATCCACAAATAACCAAATCTGCAAAAGTTAAACCCACAAATGTGGAAGGACAACCCTAGGCCCCCCACTGTTGAGATGCAAAACTGTTGCAAAAACTTTTAGAGTTCATGGTAACAACAGTCTCCCAACCCCAGCAGTCAACAATAGAACTGCACCCTTGAAGTACTGAATATTTCTACCTGCCAACATGGTGCACTCCATCAATGCATAAACAAGGAAGCACATACCTTGTTTCACCACTGCCACAGACCCAAATTCAGTGTCAGGGAGGATGTGTACAGATGCTGGCTGTTAACTGTTCCAGGGGAACAGAGGCCAAAATGCAGTCCTAGCAAAATTGATGGAGGGGCCTTTAGTATCTTGCTAATCTCCCAGCTTCTGAAACTCTCCTCTTAAGAAAAAACTCTAGAATGTGAGTCATGACCAACCTACCTGCAAACAGTCTTCCTGCAGGGTCCACTTTGCCATCATTGAATCGGTTGTTGGTTTTATCCTTGTCAATATGAGTAATGGTAGTTACAGACTTCTTCTTCCAGTTTAAAGCAGCAAATTGTGTTCCCAGGGTAATAATATAATCACCAGATTTGCGGAGAGCGATTGAGCTTACTGGAGCATCTGGAAAACATTGGGAATGGGATGTAACTGTACATAAGGAAATAAAAACCTCTAGCACATATAAGATACTTGGAGAACTATTTGGTTGAAAGGCATATAAATATATCCTATCAGCCCATTACTATAATATGCTTTAGACAGGTCTATTCTGGGGAGATTGTTTGGAAACTTTAGCTAGGGCTTGAAGATTAAAGTCTGCTCATAAGATTTCACATATCTTCACTGATCAGCACAAACTAACCCCACTTAAAGAGCTGCCTATAATCATTACAAATTCAAACCCTTTGGCAACACCAGCTTGATACATATAAACCCCCTGATAATGCTGAGGTCAGGGTTTCTGCCCAAGACAGACACATTTTATGAGAACCTGGAAGTCAGCACTCTCCACAGTGGAAATAAACAGTAACATACAAATCTTTATCCAAATGATAAATGAGATCCAAATGAGAAACTCTTTGTGAAACATAAATTTATCTGTAAATCAATACTGTCTATGGGAATTGCTACCATCCTATAGTTTCATTGTCTCCTCCCCCTTTGGCCTTTTTAAAAAATCTCTTGGCACATTTATTGTGTGCTGCCTTGATTGTTCTGCAGTAAAAACAGTATACAAAAAGGTGGCTATTTATTTATTTCTATATCAGCTCCCAGCACACAACTGCTGAAGGGATGACACAAGGCCTCCCAGCCCCTGGTGCTGCTTTGAGTTTTGGGCCTGAAGAAAATAAGAAAACAAGGACCCATCCAGAACACAGGGGCCCAGGTAACTGCTCCAAACATCCAGCCCTGTTAGAAACACTGTCTACTTTCCCAGGAGTGGGTATCACTAAAACCGTGCCTCGACCGTTCTGAGAAATGACTGCACATTTTCCATATCGGATACGTTAGGATTTATATTTTCTAGAGTTTTTACATTTTTACATTTTCTAGACAGTTTTTACATTTTCTAGACATGAAGATTATTAGTGCAGAAAATGGACTTAAGAGATTGACGAAAAAAAACCAAACATGTTTCTTCTGCTATAGTCTTCTGAGATGGGGAAAAAAATCATAGTTATGATTCTTCTTCTTCCTACACAGAACCTAAAGACCAATGATTCTCTTCCCAATCACCACTTTTGGGGGCTCAGAAACAAATATTCTATTATGACTGCATTATCAAAACCCAAATAAAACAACTACCAGGCCTTTTGAAATCTGTTTCTTACCCACAGAAACACTTTGTAGGTCCTTTGTAAGGGAATTCCATCGATAAACCTTTTTCCCACTTATATCCACAAAGAGAAGTGAACTTTCCTTTTCTTCCCATAGAGGTGACTCTCCAATTTTGCAGTTCTCTTGTACAACACATTCAACTTTTACAGAAGACATTGTCTTTGGAGAAAAATAAAGACAGTCAAAGGATGCAGATAGTAAGACTAAAAGGAGTACATGTTTGAGTGCTGGGTTGGGATCCTAAGAGTTTGAACCCTTGTTTGGTGATGGAACCCTTCTGGGTGACCTTTGGGAAGTCACACACTCTCAGCCTCAAAGAAAGTCAATGGCAGGCCTCCTCTGAATAGATCTTGCCAAGAAAAACCTAAGATAGGGTTGCCAATTTGGAGACTGCCAGATTGAAGACATATAACAGCAACAACCCTGAACCAAAATACTGAACAATTTCAAAAAACTAAACTGGGCATCACCTTGGAAGCAATGAGGTATATTGTTGGCCTTCAAGTTGTTTCCAACTTATGGCAAGCCTAAGGCAAATTTATCATGGGGTTTTCTGGGGTTAAGTGTATGTGACGTACCCAAGTTCACCCAGTGGGATTCCATGGCTAAGCAGGGAACTGAACTTTGGTCTCCATGGTTGTAGTCCAATGCTCTAACCACTACACCACATTGTATCTAAGACTATAGAATAATATCACCTGATGCATGCAATTTTGCACATGCTAATTTACTCCTTTTGTTCTGGTAAAGTAACTTTTAAGTAATTTTTACAGTGGGTACTCCCTAAATGGTACAGGAGGAATCTCACATGGCCGAAGCAGTGGCTTGGGCCAGGAAGGTCTAGTGCTGCACCCTTGCACTTGATTGTGGGAGTTAAAGCATGCTTTATATCACATGTAGCATTCAGATTTTTTTTAAAGTAACTAAATTACGAAATGGAAAAAGCAAATGTTTAATTTAAAATGTAACTACAATAGCAACTATTACTTTGGGAGACACCAGAACTATCATTCAATAATCATTTTATAAGCAGTAACTTTCAAAGTACTGATCCACCTGTTTATTTCATTTGCAGTCTCCATTTCCTTGAAGGAACTCAAGATGATTGACGTGGTTTTAACCTCCCCTTGCCAATTTTTATTTTGAGAACAATCCTGTCAAGGAAAAAACTGATCCAAGTTTCGTGGCCAAGTTTCATGGATCTCAGTGCTCCATGAGTCCTACAACAGCAACCTTATCACTGTCATGAAGGATGGACAAACTTCAAGTTTGTGCTCTTTCCTTTTAAAGCCTGACTCATTTCAAAAATGACAAAAACAAAACTGATACAGAAATATGATCTGAGAGAAAAATTTAGGGACTACGCAAAGGACAACATAAACTGCAAGAGATATAATCTGGACTGCTAGGCTGTAGTTGTTTTTGGTGGCCTCATTTTACTGGTTACATAGTAGGTACTGTGGAATAATATTATTCTTGCTAAGGACCCATTCATACTAAATAATTAAAGTATTATTCCACTTTAACTGTTGTGGCAACATACTCTGAAATTCTGGTACTTTCAATTTAGGAAGGAGCATTTAGAATCTTCAGCCAGAGAGCTCTGGTGCCTCAACAAGCTACAAACCCCAGGATTCAACAGAATGTTGCCATGGCCGTTGAAGGGGAACTATTGTGCTATAATCTTGTAGTGTGAAAGGACCCTGATAATGAGCTCATTGTCAAGAGAAATGAAGTCTAAATCTAAAAACTGAGGACCAAGAGTAGGTATCAGAATCACTGTACAAACCCTGAAGTAAAAAACTAAAAATACAAGTGGAGGGACATCCTAAAACCAATCTAATGAACACGGAGTATGCTCAGTGAGCAACAGGAATCAGCAAGTTGTATGCCAGCTGGGTAAGAAAAAAATGGAATATTAAGCTTCCTTCCTTAATACTGTGAACTGTGCCTTTAAGTCGCCTGTCAACTTATGGGGCCCCTACAGATTTTATAGAATTTTCTAAGGAAAGGAATACTCAGAGATGGTTTTCCCAGTTTCTTCCTCTGAAATATGACAGCCAGCATGGTGCAGCGGTTTGAACACTGGGCTATAAGCCTGGAGACCAGGGTTCAATTCCCCAATCAACCATGGAAACCCACTAGGTTACCTTGGGCATGTCACACACTCTCAGCTCCACCCCCCAAAAAAACCACAGTGGGTTCACCTTAGGGTTGCTATAAGTCAGAAATGTTCTGATGGCACACAACAACAACAACAATCTAGTACTCATTGGCAGTCTCCTATCCTAGTACTAACTGACTTTTCTTAGCAGCTAAGATTAGACGGGATATGGTGCCTTTATGGCATTTAGGCAGGGAATATTAAGGAGTGGGAGTAAATTAGCTTGCTAACAATATGATCAGCTGATAGCTTCAACAGACATAATCCTCTGGGTGTGTTTGCCTATGGATATCACTGCAATATTGTTGTTGCACATTCCATTTGTAGTCACTAAAGACTAAAAGAAAAAGAACAAACTGCATTTCATGCATTTCACAGTACAACAACAGAAATTACATCACAATTTTTTCAGCTTCCAATGAGCTCAGTTGCACATTTCAGTTAAAACTCTTAACTTTTAAATCCCACTTAGTTCCAGAAAAGAATTACACTGAAATCAATGGGATTTAATGGTGCAAGATTTTGGCTGGATGGTGCTTCAGTCTGAATAAAGCTTCAGTCAGCCTCAGACAGAATACTTCAGACAGAGCTCCATCGCCTCAGAATACAACCATTTATTCACATAAGGTGTCCACTAAAAGCAACAGTATTTTCAGAGTGGGAGGGAAGAACACAGTTAACAAAGCATTCTTACAGAGTCTAGTATCCACCGAGTAAACAGAATCAGAAGTCCTGGATGGCTACCGGTAATCCTCTTTCCCAATCAGCTCAGTAGAATTCCAGTCAGTGTCCAATACACAACCAGTGCCTACACAAGCCTCTTAGCTTTTTTGCCACCTTGGTATTACGAACCAAGAAAGCCACACATCCAAAATGCCTCCAGACTTATAGGAGTTGCTATCGCTAATCTTTAATGTCAGTGATTATCTTCATAGTCAAACATTAGCAAGGTCCTGCTGAATAGAGTAGTTTTCTGTGCACTCAGCCTAACAAAGTAGGGCAAACTTCACAAGTCCTTTGAGAGACATTTGTTCCAAGAATAGAGGAGGTGGACGGGGAATATGTGATACTGTGATATTTGCTGGATGCCATTGTTTTCAACAAGATACACCAAATATATTTATTGTCAAGTTTAGTCAATCAGAAATGCACAACAGAAAGCAAAAAATTGTCACAGGTGTCCATCTTGTACAGGTCTTTTCTTAGACTGAAATTTTTTCCTGGTGGATAACTTGGGAGCACATTTTAAAAAAAAGTATATTGAAACAGAACTGTTACATTGACAAGAAAGTGATTAATATGTAGACCAGGGCTTTCCAAACAGTGTGGCGCGACATGTTAGTATCGCCTGAAGTGTGTAGGTGTGTCAGCTACAATCTTGGAAATGTATGTTATTATTTATAAATCATATATTTTTAAAAATATGAAAGATTTTCATGAGATATGTTATTGGAATTTATGTGTGTGTCTGTATCTCTTATAAGGGGTTAGTTTAACCTCTGGTTTGCTAGTAAAACTGAATTACTGTGTTGTGAAATGATGCATGTCTAAAAAGTGTTTCAGCAACATGAAAAGTTTGGAAAGCTCTGATGTTGATGTTCAAACTGGGTTGTATTGTATATGCATGTATACTTAACTGGCTGTAAAGCCTTTAACTTTACTGCTGACTCAGGGGTGCAGTTATGAGGAGGAGTGCAAAATGGGGGTCACTGCACGCCCAAATAAAAATTCTGCTCCTCCCTCCCCCTTGAAATTTCCCTTCAGTTTTAAGTTTCTAGCACTGCAGACAGAGGGACACTGACAATCATTCATAACTAGAAGTCTAATCTTTGCTATGTTCTCATTCCCTTGGTAGCTTTGCCTGTCTCTGTTCGCTGGATGTGTGAAGTCTGTTTCTGAGGCCATTTCCACACTACACTGTTATAGTGCTTTCATTCCACTTTCAACATTCCATGGGATCCTGGGATTTGCAGTTTAGGGAGGGGCCTTTTGAATTCTCAGCCAGTGAGCCCTTTGGTCTCAGTAAACTACAAGCCTCAGAATTCCACAGGATGTTGAATGTGGAATAATAGCACTATAACAAGCTAGGCCATTTCCGCACTGGACTGTTATAGCGCTTTGATTCCACATTCAACATCCTATGGAATCCTGGGGTCTGCAGTTCCGGGAGGGGCCAGCCGGCCCCTCCCGGAACTGCAAACCCCAGGATTCCATAGGATGTTGAATGTGGAATCAAAGCGCTATAACAGTCCAGTGCGGAAATGGCAGAAGGAGCATTTAAAGGGACGGGTTATAACACTCCGGGAAAGGGAAGGCAGTAGGAAAAAGAGAGGGACTGCGCTACAGGTGGATTTCCTCCAGCCAAAGAAGCCAGAAGGCCTTTGCAAGACCTGAGCAGGGCAGTTTGAAAACAGGGAGCCTCTCATTCATAGCAGGCTGGCCATTAAACTGAAGTCGACTGGAGGGCCCTTAACAACAATAATTTTCCGCCTGCACTTGAGTCCGCGCAGTTGGTGCGGTTTTAGAGGAAATCCGTCTGTAGGAAACACACAACAGGGCTGGTTTGAAAGAGAGTAACTTTTGCCAAGAGACCGGGGCTGGCGCGCTGGCGGGTTTTGCCTTCTGTTTTCTTTACGATCCTCCTTGTTTCCAACTAAACAGGAAATCTGAAACCCTCCCTTTCCTGGGCATCGAGAAAGTAGAAAAAGAGGACGACCTACCAGCTGGGCCTGTTTCTTCCACCGAAGTTGCAGGTCGGAGGAATGTGCGTCGTCCCCCCTTCGCCGAATACAATGGTATTTTGGAGGCAGGACGAAAGGCAACGGCGGCGGCGGGGGGGGTGCTGTTTGTTGATTCCGATCCAGCTTCGTTTGGAGGTTACAGATTTGGCGTTGGCGGCGGCATCACCTTCTCTGTTGGCCCCTTTTGGGAGCCGGAACCAGCCGGGGTCCAGCCCACTCCTACCCCGGAGCGCTGCGTTGGGTGGACTTGCAGCAACTCGCCCCTGCTCGCCATCCCGGCCTGGAAAGAATTTTTTACTGAAGCTCAGCGGCTGGGGAGATGAAAGTGTAGGTAGAATGAGGCAAGTCAGGCCAAGCCATGACTATGAAAAATGGCACAAGAGGAGCCTGATTAATCTGAATTTATATACTTACTAGCCTATATAGCCAGCACTGCCAGAATTTTATTTTCCCATAGGTAATGCTTGTTAGAAAGAGTTGAGATTCTGTGTCCCTCATTCCTCAAACCACCCTCCTCCAGTACCTGTAACTGTTCCCCATATTCCCCAATCCAATCTGTATTCAGAGTTATTAGCATACATAGGCTGGGTTCTTGAAGGAATATACTGCCCTTCTCCTCCTTGCTGCTAGGCCTTGTCTCCATAGCAACCAGTCAGGCCCCAGACCTCTTTAGCTGAGAATTCTAAAGGCCCCTCCCTAAACTGCAAGCCCAGGATTCCATAGAATCATATGAGCTCTTAACCTAACACAGCCAATCATATGTATGCCTGCCTACATATTAATTATATGTGTGTGTGTGTGTGTGTGTATATATACATACAGAGAGAGAGTGATGTTAAGATGCTTTCAGACTAGTATATAAAGAAAGAGGGAAGGGAAGAAAAGCCTTGTGGCACCTTTACACAAATATTCTTGGATTCCTATCAGATGCACTGATAGGGTGCAATATTGTGGGCTTTTAACGTTTTGATAGGATCAGAGATTTGTCTGGAGAGAAACAATGTCCCTGCAACGTCTTCCGGGTTTAGCCCTGGAATATGAGGCCATCACTAGTGCAGATGACTCTGCAGTGGAAAGAGTGAGTGATGGGTCTAAAGCACCAGCTTTTCTTTAAAAATTCCAGTGAACCTCAGTGATAGACTCTCAAGGAACATCTTCCCTCTCACATCACTTATCAAATCTGTTATGTCCTGGAGCCCTGGTCCAACACGCAAAACCACTACACTGTGCTGGCTCACCATTTAGTACTTACCATGGAGTGCTGTAGTGCTTGAGAGCATGGATTTAATGATATATCACAACCAAGTAAATGCACAGCTCTTGCGTAGCTTTATTTCTGGCCTATGTGAATAGATGTGGGGGTGGCATGGGAAGATACAACACATAATTCGAGGTACTACACTTGTTCTAGGGAGGTCATTTAAGGACAAGCAGGGAAGGAAATAGTAAGTAAGGATAAATATTATAGCCGCAAATATTTTGTGTTCATAATCTGGCCTTTTTTCCAGAAGCCAGGGACTGCATCATTCCGTTAGTTGTCCTACTCTGTCTTCCTAACTGTATACAGGAATACCAAAGTTAACAATATCTGACAGAGAAGTTCCTTTTTACAGTCTGTTTATTTCTGCCCAGCCTCCCTCTTCCTCTGTCTAGATATAGTTTCCTATATGGCAGGGGGTTGGACTCCATGGCCCTTCATTCTACAGTGGAAGTATTTAACAGCATGGGGGAGGAGGAGGAGGATTGGAGTAACACATACCTTTGGTTGGGTTGCAGTAGTATGTCTGCAGTAAGCAATGCAGAAAAGCTTGATTTGAGAAATAATGGGATTCTATTCTTGCCAACCATACAGTGGCTGGGTGTGCCTGCCTACAACAGACTGCCTCCTGAATCCCAAGAGAGAAAAGCTAAAAACAGACAAGCCTCTCTTACCAGCTAGGCCCAGCATTTTAAAAAAAGGGTAGATCTATACATTTGCCCACCCAAATGGAAATTATAAAAAGAGAAAGAGCTGATGAAAGAGAAAAGCCCCATCTTTGGATACATTTTGGAAGACCTCTTCAGGTGATCTCTAGAAGGTTCAAAGCATTTTTTTCCCTTACTTATGCAAAAGTTTGCTGAAACATATTGGTGTCTGTGTGGTATAGGGACACCCCTCTATTCTTTCCATCTTATTTCTATTCTGCTACCAAACCTTAGATCCAGGAATACATCTATTTTACTAACTGAGCTATACCTTAATCCGTCAGACTGAAAGTGAATGTCAAGCCACAGTCATCTAGATAATGTTATGCCTTACAGGAAATTAGAATCCCAGAATTTCTACACCGCGTAGCTGCAGTAGTTCAATAGCACATTAACTGCCAGGACTCTATCCTATGGAATCATGGGGTTTATCCCTTGGTGATATATTTAAGACTTTACTAGAGTTCTAGTGCTCTGCTGCAACTCTCTGGAGCTGTCTGGCATATTCTAAATATCCCACTTAAATTCCAGGATTCCACAGATGGAGCCATGAACAGTTAAAATTGCTACTGGTCCTAGAACTGTATCCTGTGGATGCTCCTAAACACAGACTATCCTTACTATTTATCCACATATTAGATGAGAGCACAGATGACAAATAGTTCCTGTAAAGCCATCCAATTTATGGTTGTGATGCAGGGGCTGCCCAGGACATTTTGCTCTTAAGACAGAGCAATGAGTACCACCTGCCATCCTCTGCAAGTCAGGCACCTTAAAGGCAATCAAATTAACCTGGCACATGAGACAGAAAGTTCTACAAGAGCTTCTTCCCCTCCCTCTCCAAATTAATAACTAGCCATTTGCTCCCCTTTCATACCCCCCTTCCATCAATTTTGTACACTGAGGCAGCTGCCTCACTCAGCCTAGCTGTAGACCTGGCCCTGCTAAGTGCCTTATTATGCTACACTTCATGTCCCTTGACAGGATTAGAAATTTTAGGGTGCTGGTGCTGGCACTGGAGACATCTTAGCCTACAAATAATGAAATATTACTTACAACAGCTTTGGGGGAAAAGGTTAATTTGGAAAAAAACCACAGAGAAGCCCAGAAAAGAGAGCCAGTGTTATATAGTGGTTTGAGTTTTGGACTAAGACACTGGGAAACCAGATTTTGAATCTCCCCCTGGCCAGGGAAACACACTGGGTGGCCTTGGGCAAGTTACATTCTCTCAGCCTCAGAGGCAGGCAAGGCAAACCCCTCTGAATAAATTCCACCAAGAAAATCCTGTGATAGGTTTGTCTAAGGATTGCTGTAAGTCAGAAATGACTTGAAGCCATACAACAAGCAGCACAGAAAAACCAAAATTCTAAGGATTTGTTTCAGACAATTTAAATGGAATTAAAAAGGGTAGACAGATACAAACAAGTAGTTTCTTCATGTCAGTGGACTGTAACACCACAGTGCTATGCCTCAGCATTTCATTGCCCTTTGAACATTAGTTAATTTGTTGTAATGCTGTGCATTTTCCTGTTACCTGGATCCTGCCCGGGTGGGTGTGAGGTCAGGGCCAGAGAGGTGAGCAAAGTGGAAAAGAGCTAATAATTGATCTTATGTCTAAACTAGGAATCTGGAAAGCTGTACTACAAGTACCAAAGAAGGCCCACATATTATGTAACTAAGGATAACATTTCACAGCTTATCTAGCATAACTAAGAGGTAATATTCTCTCTCAGGAAGAAAAGCAACAGAGAATTGGGGGAGTTTAAAATGTTGCTTCCTGGTAACTTTTCATTTATGGCTGATTGGTAAACCCAGAGACGCCTGCAGTTTTGAAAGCCACTGTAGACCAATAATATTGGAGTTTCTTTTGCAGGACAAGTTCCAACTGGTTTACTATACTGCAGAGTTGTCCAGAAGTACCAGAATCTTACTGCATTTCGGCTAAACTTCCATCACTTCAGTTTTGCTTTAACCCTAACACTGCAGATTGGAATGGGATCATGGAATTATAAAATCTTAGGAGCCAGAAGCAGCCTCCTGCCATGCAGGAATATACAACTAAAGCCCTTCTGAAAGATGCTCATCTATTCTCCTTCTACACACTGCCAAAGTGTTTAGAAAGGCAGTCTGTAGGCAGTCTATTCCACTGTCAAACAGTTCTTAAAGTAAAGAAGTTCTTCCTCATGTTTTGATAGAATTTTGTTTCTTGTAATTTGAATCTGCTGGTCATGTTCTTGTCTCTGTAGCAGCAGAAGACAAGTTTGCTCTGTCATCTACACAATATTCCTTCAGATATTTAAAGATGGCTATAATGTCACCTCTTTCTTCTTCAAGCTAACAGTGTACCACAGCATTGCAGTGTTGTGTATCTGTTACAGACTGGAGATCTCTGCTGAGAGACAAGACCTTATCAGAGCCTGCAGGCTAATCTTATTAATATTGAAAGACAAAGACAAAAGTGAAGCTGGGTTGGATTCCTAAATATCTGTCTTTCCTCTCAGGTTACAACAAAGATCAACCTATTTAATTTGACCTCATAGGCCAAATGAAGAATTAAACACTATGTGTGGTGCTCCATTGATAAGCACACAGACTGAATGCACAAGTAAACACCCAAAAGCTAAAGTATAAAAACTGCACAAGAAGATCCAGATTAGAGCACTGATATCAGTATTTGATGCCTACAAATCCTCTTTTTCCTCAGCCTACTCACCCCCTGGCTCAGGCAAGTACATAAACACTGGGGACGCTCTACAACATTTGTTCCCTCCATGTCTCATGTTCAGGCAATGGGTGCCTTTGTTTATGAATCCAAAACATCACCACCCATGCAGAGGTATCAGCAAGCCCTGAGGAATCCAAGGGTTGGCAACAAGTTCAAAAGTAATCTTGAGAATCAGAAAAATCTTTACCATGGGAAAGACAATTCACTGTAGCACAGTGTGACTAGAAAATAACAATACTTGCAGGAGATGAGAACAGATGGAAACAGATTGAGGGGTTGGCTAGCTGACTGCAACAGTGAAGATAGATATGCCACACTGCAACATTTTTATTGTGGGTAACATTGGTTGTTTTTGATATTTCCATGAGGAACATTCTAATATGCATGAATACACCTGAACCTAAAAAAAGGGAAATATGCAAAGACAATATGAGAAATCAAGGGCAAATATAAGCAATAGGGCTTAAATGGAAAATAGCTCAAACTCTGAGCTTGCTCACGAATTTTAGAATGCCTGCTTATCAATGACTTTTTCATCAACACATCTAATCTTTGTTCATAAAGAACTAAGTAAAGAAACATTACCTCATTTTTAACAAGCATAGCAATAGTGTTAAAGACAACTCACAAGTTTAAGATAAAAGATACTAAAACACAAATGACTGTTTAGTTGATACCTTCTAAAACATTATCTGGTAACTTTTAACCTCATTTGACCACTTGCACTTGAAACAGGCAAACCAAGTGCTCCTCTTTTCACTTTTGCTCGGGGTAAGCATCTATCCAAGGTCTAGAACGCAAGACAACAGCAAAATCACAAGAAAAGGAAATAGAACATTAAATCTAAAGTTTGCATGGGTGGTACTGGTCTAGAGCATTTACTGTCTGGGACTGGTGAGCTGGAAGCCATGGGGAACATTAATAGGACACCTGAGTGTGGAACACCAATCCTATATTTTCCATGCTTTGGGGCAAACTGGCCTATTTTCAGTCCAGAAGAGAAGTTCTTCTAAAACAGGAAGTGACTGAAGTATAGGTATTAAAAAACAGGGTGGTGCAGAGTCTATTCCATGCCTGTACTGCTTAGAAATGAGTTCTATGTGTATTTTTTTCCACAAAAAAATTGTGTACCACATTTACATGTTAATGAAAAAGCAACTGATTCCACAAGAGCTGGTCATGTTTTGCTTAAAAAGTGTGCAGTGAGGCTATCTGGATGACCTCCTCCCATGCATGTTCTGTATCTGAGGCTCTGCTTTTGTGTACCACCATTCTTCAGAGATGTGCTCGACAGGGATCCAGCATTATCAGGCCTTCTTGTAGCGACAACCAGACTGTGGAACTTCCACCTGAAAGAGTTTCTGTTGGCATTCTTTCTCAGTGTCGGGAGTTTTAGTTAAGCAGATTCATACATTTCCATATTTGTGTATAATCTCCTATGTGCAACTTACACATACATGGCTGGATTCTCAGTAGAGTTTTATGAGTCCTGCAAGAGTTAGCAATAATACTCAACTCTGACAACAACAACAACAACAACAAGTTAGTTTTGCAGCTTTCTCACAATATACCCTTCAAAAGATCACAATGAAGAAGGTATGGTTAGCAGTTTCATAATTTAATGAAAAAGGTATTGTAAAAAGTGGACGTCTGAAAAAGACAGTCCATTTTTGAAACTTTGAATATATATATATATTTAATATAAAGCAAAAACAAGAGAACAAATTAGGTTAAGAGGTAATACTTCAAAGTTAGCCACTGAACACACTGTAAAATCTTGCAAATATACTTTGGAGACAGATGCTTGAAAGCTATGTAGCCAAAGGCTTTCATGTATCTATTAAAATCATGTAAAACTAACAAAAACACTATTGCCTGAACTGATATATTTTAGTCATGTTTGTTAAATCAGCAATTCTTGCTGAAGCACCATTTTCCACCTTTTAACTTGTCCTTATACCACTAAGTATAAAAACATGATTGTGTTTTTTCCTTCTGGACAATGAAATAATTGTTCCCAAGTTCAACTGTATTTGCTTTCATGATCAGGAAAAGTGTTAATAATAAATATATGTTAAAAACAGAACTAGAACCAACGTACAGATAATGATCAGCACCATTCTGAATGGCTCACAACTTAAAGGCAAACCATTTTTTCAATTTTTAAAAAGCTTTTTAAAAACTACTGCATATTTACACCAAGGAAAATGTCTTAAAAATAAATCTCTTCAGGAAAAGACAAAACATAAAAAAAAGTAAACAAAGTAAACTTTAAGAATGTCTAAAGTGAAGTATGTGGAACTGTTAAATTTCTTTTATATCCTTCAAAGTTTTCTCATCCAGAATTTATTCTTTTCAGATAAATGCAACAGTGTTAAGGCTTTTAAGAAAAACATCTTGCTCCTGCAACACATTATCCATTAGATTTCAAAATTACTTCATTTATTTTTGCTTTATATCACGCACTTCATTAACAAAGGAAACTGTGATGATTCTGTTCATTAACTGATTTTTGGATATATTATTTAAGAAAAAGGATAGGTGTGTTGCAATGAACAAGAATGTTACTTCCAATATGGCTGGTGTATCTATATCAGAGCTTTCCAATCTTTTCATGTTGGTAACACACTTTTTAAGCATGCATCATTTTGCAACACAGTAATTCAGTAAATGGAGGCAGCCCCTCCACCTGAGCCTGGCCCGTGCCGCTCTCACTGGGTTCTTCCTTGGCCCGCGGCAGCAGCAGAGGCAGCCCCTTCACCCATTACATTTGTGCGACACACTTATACACTACAGGTGACACACTAACGTGTCACAACACACAGCTTGGAAAGCTCTGGTCTATATCTTAAAACACCTATTAGAAACAAACAAACAAACAAAAATCTAGTTAACAAGTAAAGTGGCCCAAATAGTTTCCAAGCTATTTAGCAATAAAAATATTCCATTTTACCATTTTTGAGTTTTAAGCTTGGAAAGCAATACAAATACTCTTATGCATACAATGATAGTTCACATTTTGGCTCAGATGCCTGATGAAATATTTGCTAAGCTGAAAAAAAGCAGCCTTGAGATGGAGGGGAAATGTGGATATTTTTGTGGGACCAAGGTTTTTAAAAAAGTCGTCTGAGTTTACAGGGGAGAATCTAGTATCACCGGTGATTGCCTGAATATGATAAAGAGATTAAGTACATCTAGTATTAAACATTATGCACATATCAGCCAGATGTACTGGCTGGCTGGATAAAATATTTTACAAGTGCAACCCACAAGGAGCTATTATGTACACAGGGATTTAAAAACAATTTAGAAATAGCAAAGGTTAAAATATTATTTACAGATAAAGCAAACTGCTACAGCAAACAGCCTTAGCAGGAACAAGTGAATAATGGGTAAAATGTAGAGGTCAGTGTGTTTGGCAGCATTGACTGTGAAGTTTGTAAACCTTCCTCTGTAAATTAGGAGGAGCTATTACTTACACCCAACTTTACATTGAGGCAAGTCCCACTGAGTTAAAAGTTATTTCCAAGTATTTAGGATCAGACTCTTCTTTCTAAAACGGTTTGAGAACATGATTTCTGCCTAGTAGTCACATACCTCCCATTCAAAAAACAAAACAAAACAAAACAAAACAAAAAACAACACTGAGCAAATGTCCCAATTTTAAACACACACTCTTCTGCTGTTACAATCTCCCCAAAAACCAAGACATTGCTTCAGTGTTTTAATGCAGTGAGATTCTATTATAGCTGCAACAAGAATTGTCTCGTCTTTTTCTTGCAGATTGTCAGAAAATGACAGAATGGCTTTTACAATACCTGCTCACCAGGACAAGCCCAGCATACTACATTCTGTAAAGGGAAGCAGATATATAAAACCATTTCTGGAAGTGACAGTGTAAAAGTATCTTTACTTATAGCACAATGACCTTGGAAACCCCCAATTAACAATTTTCACAAAAGGGTAAACCAATTAACTGTTTGGAAAAAGCAGCTCGTTCAGCTGCTTAAGGGCCCTGCACTTTTGTTCTGGAACCTGTAGGTCTCCAAGACCTGTGTCTCACCTCCTAGACACACAAACGCCAAGCTATTCCCATCGCCAGGGGTCTTCTAATCACCTTTGTACTGAACTGTGGGAAATCAGATTTCTTTTATTTCTACTATGACAGTCTCTACTGAAGTCTTTACTTGGGGTCTCTTTCTCTGAGCTGCTTTTTCTCAGTCTGATCTGTCCTTTATTCTCCTCACTCTCAGCTTCAGAGTCACTGAGTTCTAAGTCAGGGCAATACCCATCATTGTCCTGGTAGGGAGCACTCCCCATCTGGTAATCCAGATTCTGTCTGCCCCATGAACGTTCTCTCATTGAAAACCTCCTTGAGGGCTTTTCGCAACACCTGAGATCTTCTGTGGTCCTCACTAAACTGTTGGTGGCTTCTTTGAAGGACCTGCTAAAGTGTTCTATTGTGGATTTTTTGAAGCTGCTCTGGCTTGTCAAGTGGGGAGAAAGGACAGGTTGCTGCTCATATGCTGTTTGGCTAGAGCTATCTCGCTGAGTGACATCTCCAATTCTGTTCATTAAGCCATTAGACTTTGCCTGTTTGGAGTTCTGTTGGAGTTTCCCATTCCCAATGGAGGACTGTCCATGCAGTGCAGCTTGAAGTGCTAAGGGTTTGCCCAATGGCTGCCCACGATGGACGTCCACTGAATGTGCAGGTCCAGAATCCTTGGTTTCATTCCTGGACTTCACAATCCCTCCCAGTAAGCCATTACTTCTATTTTCATGCTGAAACTTCGAGTAGGATTTCACATTTGAAGCAAAAGTCTCCTTGGATAGCGGAACACCCTTTTTGCTGTAAAAGGTGGCACTGTTGTCAGGAGAAAGCGGTTTGTTACCAGATTTCAAGCTATTTTTGCAATCCCCCAGTGTTGATTTTGGCATCTTTAGCTTCAAGGTAATTCTAGGAGGTGGATAAAACAGTGTGTTCTCTAGCGCAGTTGTCAGAGAATGGCCTAAGACAGAGAAAAATAAATGGAGGCAGTGAGAACAAGAGGTATTTTAAAGGCAAATCCATTATGCAAGTATATGCAAAATATCCATTATTTAGCATCCTGTTTTACTAAACAATTTAGAATAAAGTTTGCTATTCGTGGCAGTGCCTTTTATACATTCTCCTCAAAATAAATTCAAAGAAAGTTAACCTTTTTGAACAATATCCTTTCTATGCAATGCATACTCAAGGTTCTGTACTTTTTGAAATCCAAGTAACAGAAGAGTAACAAACATATTGGTGATAAAAGACTAACATGTTTGTAATGTTTGTATATTCTCAGAGCATGGCCTCTCCAAACCCACAGAACCTTGTCCATCTGGCTTGCAGTCTCTCCTTCATCTGCCAGCAATCATAATTGCAACCTTTCTGTTCCATGAAACTACACTCCACTAACAGCAAAGCCCTTTAGCACTGGAATTACTCTGCTGTTCAACAGGCTCAAAGGTAGTTTTTCCCTCTCCTTGCCATGCATACCAAGTACCAGCCAACTAAGCCCAGCAGCCTGTGTGGAACGTCATGCTTCCTACAAGTGGTTGCAAATGCTTTGGGGAAAACAAGAGGCTTTGTTGCCAGGATCACTGATAATTTGCAAGGAGAAGCAAAAGAAACACCTTTTCCCTTTCTCCAGTGTTGCCTTCTCCATACTACTTCTCCACCCCACAAGTGTGTCTCTTGCAGGGCTTGGGGAAAGCAAATCGAGCAGCTTTCGGAATTTCTCTCCACAAATTGCACATGCTTGTACAGAACATTTTCCCGCTCCTCCTACATGGCTCTAATGTTTCTTCCTCTGCTCGTATTTTCTCTCCTATACTATCAGCAACTATGCCTTTCTTCCACTTCACCAAGACATCACCTGCTTGGTGATGTCTCCTTCTCCATCACCTGGTTGGCCTGGCAGAGAGAGGAGCGTCCTACTTGAAGGGAGAAAGTGTTGCTTTCTTCTTCTGCCTCCCACTGCAACTATCCTGAAAGAGAAGCTACTGGGCTGATCTTTGGGCAGGTTGCACATTTTGGGAAGGGAGTGTAAGTTAAATTATTTCAAAGCATTAAAGTATGTCAAGATTTTGAAAAGAAAGCAAGCTGATTTCGTAAGTAATTAATTTTGAAGACTAACAAGAAGTTCTGGATGGAGGGTCAGAGAAAGAAATGAAGAAGATGTAGAAAGCGTGGGGAGCCTGGCCATGATTAGGCTGTGACTCTCAATGGATTAACTCTGTTCTCACTCCTATTCTAGTTTATCCTAATTACTGATTAACACAGATTTACTGCAATGTAAAAAATCACAATGAAATCAATTAACAGTCATGCTTCAAAGATTAATAATCTTATTAATAAGTTTATTTTTGACTATAGCCCATTTCATTGTACATGAAACATTATCCAGAATATGTATATATTTATGTACTATAGATATGATTCTGTGAAAAGTGCCAATTGTAGAAGTGAGGAAATGTAACATGCAGAAAGCACTACCAGACAATAGGCAAAGCATAGAGACCACTAACAGACAATTATGTTATTAACACTGCTCATTTACAGAAACGTTCGTTCCTGATCACGATACACCATATAACCAGAAACATAGATTTGACAGTGAAAAAGAGTTTAAAAAGTAAGATTTACATTGATGAAGGGAAAAATCTTTAAAAGACTCTAGAGGATATCACAGCATAATAGACAATTATTGTATCTATCATGCATTCATTACCTGCGGCAATTTCCTGATTAATAAGTTGAACTTGCAAATTGAAAACTTGCTCATGTGCTTTGCTATGAGAAAGCTTTAACTTCTCTCTTCTGCTTACCATGTAGCAAAGATTCCTCACCTACAGAAGAAAAAGAAAAATCCCACATAGTAAAATGTAACAGAATTTTAGAAAGACTACTTGAGATAATATCCAATTAAAAATTGCAAAGTTCCTCAGAAACTGCATAGCTGTAATTATTTAAGAACACTTAATTAAATCAGATTCAAATCCTAAATAAAAATAAAAAAATAAAAACAAAAACAAAAAAAATCAAACATACAGGTGAACCTAACAGCACACAAATATTAATTGTTCATCCTGCAAAAATATCTATGTTCAGGAGAGGGTATTTTGTTTTAAAGGAGATTGGTGCCTGGATCCAGAGTACTATAATGATCTTAAAGCTCATGCTACTGGGAAAACGATGTCTTCTGTGTCTTAACGTATGTATTATATCTAGTTTTATATAGATTTTTACCTTTCATAAGTCTCCTAATCCACATCTTTTTTAATCTTCTAAAATATTCAACATATTTCATCAACTACCCTTTCTAATTGTTGTCCTTCTTAACCATCCATCTGCAAAATATTCTGAGTACTTCAAAAATGCACAATGAAAAGGTCAAGACTAGGTCAGTCCCTTCCATGCTTTAGTGGTGGCAAGCTGTTGAAGCCTTAACTTCATACTTAGGGTAACACAATGGGAACAGGCTTGATAAACCTTATGCTATCAGCTGCTCCCTTACTATCAATGGATCAACATTAATGTCCAATTGCAATATTCCACCCTGAGTGTGAAAATGAAACCATCATTCTAATAATGGTAGACACAACCTCCCCTGATTTTGGGTTATCAGTGTTCTAAACAAGGAGTATTACATGGTGGGCCATCAGGGCATCAGAATCATGATCACTGGGAAGTGATCTACAATCTCTTCCTCAATCCGAGGTCAACACTTGCAGGGTCATTCAGCAAGATAGCATCTCAGACCTCATGTATCCTCAGAATCTGGGAAATCTGCCGTTCTAAATTTTGCACAAGTGGCACCAACATGTAACCTTCCAAAAATATCTCACAGCATTGCAGTAACGGCAGGACAGTCTCCCTTACGAATTGATCCAACTAATTCTTCATTTTACCTTCTTGTCATTTCTCTTCCTTTTTGCCATCACTCTCCAGTACAGACTGCCCCCACTGTACTTTCTAGCTTCCTATTGTGCCGACCTTTCTAAGAATATCCTTACCCTCTCTAGATCTTGCCTCAGGTGCATGAACATCCTCATTCGAGTATGAATGCTATCTTCCTTTGGCTGAACCAAGCTATTTTCTTCATCCTCCTTGGGAGGAAATAAGGGTTTATTGAAGTTACTTTTCCGCTTCAGTTTCCAGTAATTATAGATCAAGTCCACCGTGAACTTAGGGAGGCCAAGCTCTGCCGCAACATCATCTATTCTCACAAGCGAATAGAACTCCTCCTCCAGTTCCCGCAGCTTCTGAGCACGCAAGCTGGTCTTCTCGCTCTCTGTCTGCTTCTGATCTATTGTGTTCTTGGGGTTGTCATCTGCCTCAGGCATCAAGCTCTGCTTGGTTTTACTATGCTTGAGACAGTATGACTTGAACTTGACTTCATCACCATCATCCAGGATTGTTTTCATCTCCAGGCTATGCTCAAAGGCACATGTGACATGAAAGGCAGTGATACAGCTCTTCACAGAGCACTGTGGAGCAAAGGAAAATACCATCAGTAAGCAAAAGGAAAATTCCCAAAGAATTAGAAAATTCCCAGGGCTTTGATTATTACATGTGGGCATACACACATAATTTGACCAGAGTTACTTAGGAAACACTTCTTTAATTTCAAGTTTGTAATTCACAAGCTGAGTGTCTGAATGGTAACATCCTGACAAAAATCAAGTCAATTCTGTATCAACAAAGATTATGAAGAGATACATTTATAAAAAGTAAGAGATTAAGACATTTTGCCTAAAAGTCAATTTCATAAAATATGCTTACATACTTTGAAAAGACAAAACACAATTCAGTAACTTCTCAATTAAAAATGCAAACAATTCAACAAAACAACTCCCTGTATTTATCCAGAATATCTGAACCTCAATGAAAGTACCTAGTAGCTGACAAATGCTTGGTTAAGGCCCAAGAGCATCACCTTTAGCAGCGTGACGTGGCGGTGCTCACACCAAAATCACTGAACTAAAGCTAAGCAACTACAAGATGAGCAAAGCATGGCCTTCTAAATATTGATGGACTGCAACTCCCAGCATTCCCTACCACAGGCTATGCTGATGAGGGAACTGCAGTCAAACAACATCTAGAGGGTAGTACTTTGCCCATTATTCCACTCAACAATTTCATCTTCAGCAGAGGTATGGATCAGAATTTGCATATAATTCATTAAAAATGACTTCTTTTTAAAAATGAATTCTGCATAAAGACATACAGATTCTAAATTCATTATTTAAATAATTAAATGCCAATACCTTTAACAGACTAACTATTAATGTTTTGTATTATTTTGATTTGTTACTTGGGAGATTGCCCATATTCAGTGATATAAATGAATTAAAAAAATACTGAATATGTTATGAACAACTAACATGAGAAATAAATGTCACAAATTTCACTAAAATGCCTCATGCCAATAACTTATTTTCTACCAGCAAATTATCTTTAACACTAATTCCTACAAGCATAGATAATGGGGCTTTCAGCTTCTTGGGAGATGCACATTTTTATTAGAATACAAGCCTGTATGTAGAGCTTTAGAGCACTACTTCAGGAATCTTTAAAAGAACTGTTAGAAGTAGGTCATAACTGTTAGTCCCCTCTTGCTGTCAAGAAATTGAAGGATCGGAGTTTGCCTAAGATCATCATAGAAAGATCTGAAATGAGGATCCTGTTTGGAGGAAAGACTGTGTTATCACTGTCTGCTGTCAACGCCCAACTTAGCTCCATGAAGGGATTCAGAGACAACAGGATTTCTGAGAAGCATTTTGCTTTATGCCTCCCTGTGTGGTGCAGCAAATATATCACACACTGCACCCTGGGAATCATGATTCCCCCGTTCACAGATGTATGAAAATGTGGAAAACAAGGAGACAGAGCAATAGAGAAGTCTAAAACTTTCCTGCAGACCATCAAGGCTGGCAGAATGTTTGGCAGGAAAGGCCAGGTTATGTTTTTACCTCTTTCCCTTAATGCTTTTAATCTACACAGACTGCTTATAATCAGGTCCCAGTTTCTTTGATTTCAGTCCCTCTTGCTTTTCCCTCTACATATAAACATCCATAGGCATATGCACAAACTGATTTAAGAGCTCTAAGAATTAGGAAGATGTAATGCTAGAGGCTCAAGCAATGCCTAAAAGTACAGGCTTGGTTTTCCATGATGACCTGGCCCCTTCCTCTCATGCCTAGCTTTATGGTACTGCATTTAATCATCTGTATATTTCTTGCAGTCAGCCTCTGTGCAGAGAGTTCCAAAGATATAAATACAAACCACAGAAACTAGTTTTTATATTTTGAGCTGACTTTATAACTTTCAGCACCAAATATACAACCATCTGGATAAATGATCCAAAGTATAAACTTACTGAAAATTAAACATGATCTCCATGCTAAGCAGAAACCTCCTCAACACCTTTGCAGAAACCCAACAGGATAGTTCTGATTGATTTAAGCATGCACAGAGAGATATACACCAAATAATCCATTTTTGAATTAATGGCAACATTCAAACAAAGCTTATCTGAGAGTGCCTACAAAAAACTGTTGATACTAAACTTTTTTAAAAAAAAAGCTGGAGATAGCATTTTTACCGCTTAGGGCTATTTTTTCAAAAAAGGCCACTCGGAGAAAAGTAGTTTCCACTCAGCTAGGATTGTGTTGATGGCTTACACAAGCAGAAGTCTCACTTACACTGGAGTAAATCCTTCTTGACCAAGATTTATTGGAGGTGATGAAAGCCATCTCCATAAGGAGATGCAGCTTTCTTGCTGACTCCGAAGACAGAGCAGCTTCATCTCCTAGCAGGAATTGATTTTCCCACCTCTGCCTTTGCAATGCCTGCACTTCGCTTTCCTCTGCTGCTTTGCTGCCTCTTCCACCAGCACAGACAGACCATCAAAAATAGTCTTGGCCTATTAAAAGAGTTTCTCTTTATCAATCCCAAAGGAGCATGTGCTAGCATGCAATTTCAACTCTACATATTCAACACAGAATCAGGACATACCTGAATACAAGCACCAGTTTTCAGTTTGCATAAACTGCAAACTAAAGCCCATCTACTTGGTGGAATGTGGGACACTTTTGTAATTGGTTCCATCCGTTCTGGGCAAGCAATGCTTACCTACAAGCAAAACATATTATAAATTAGTAACTAATGCTGTCAGCAAGAGCTACTGCATTATTTCACTCTAGTGTCTCGTAATACAGGCAAACAGAATGACAAATGAAGCTGAAGCTCTTAAAGGACCAAATTAACTCTGCAGCAAGCATTAACCTTTTAGCAGTATATGTTAAAATTAGGGAGGACTCAAAAACAATATGAGATTTGATTTATTTATTTTGGACATGTATAAGCTGTCCCATAATAAAAGGAACAATAATACATTTTAAAACATATATACATTTGTAGTAACAAAAAAAGATACTCTGTTCCTAGTTCTAGGGAATAAACAGAATACTAGATATTTGCTATGCAGATCTGTTTTGGTGTGACAGAGGCATTCAACAATGGATTAAACTCCCTCTTTTGCTTAGAAAGGTAGCAGTGCTGTTACCCAGTTGCATCCCATGATCCAGTTTGTGACAGAGTACAACCTGTGGAGCCAGAAAGTTATGCCACTAATGAATTAGGCTGTGGTTTGGAAGCCTTCATCATATCAGGCCACACAGAACCACCTGGACAGCTGTGCAGCTTTTGTGAGCAGGCAACCAATAAGTGCAGAGATTACCTACGTTCAAAAAGAGTGCCAGCAGCTGAAACTATGAATGAGGAAGAATGTGCTGTAGCTGTCTTCTTCCGAAGGTAAACATATCCAACATAAACACAGTTTAGCAAAAGCCACTGGTATGGTCTGCACAGTAGCCTCATATATTTGTGGGTATGTGACTGGAGAAGGCTGCTAAGTTTAGCTTCTGACTGAGTGGAAAAAGAAGTAATATGGAAAGGTCTGAGCCAGCACTGTTTCTTGTATGCTATATAAATCCATCTTTGAGACATCTGACTAAAGTAGATCTAGTAACCTTTTTGCTAGAAGATGAGGTGAACTTGAAAAATCTTAATATTTTGAAGCGTCCTTTGACAGGCAAAACCATCTGATAGTAATGGCAGTAATGAACCAAACATTCTCATCTCAAGATGGGGCCTCACTCTAGCAGGAAACTGGAAAATTTGAGGGTAAATGGACCATACTGCTCCCATTCAACTCCTCATGTTCCAATTGATTTATCTGGGATCTTTACTCTGTGGTCTGCCTTTGCTGATGCTCCTGTGCTAGAAAAACCAAGACAATGAAAGCTGACATATAGGGGATGAGGAAGGGTTTCAATTTAGCTTAGCTCTGTTGTGTATCAATAAGAACACTTGCCTCTGTTGCATGAATAAGCATCCTGTGGGTATTCCCAGTAGGGGGCCCTTAGGGGTATTGCAGTTCACCTTTTGTTTCTGGAGTTTTGGCTGAAATCCTACTGAATGTCAGCAGAGCAGAATGCTCTGTAGGCATGCTTCCACAGGAATGTGGAGAGAATGGATATGACCTTGGTTGGATGGTAAGAGAGGAGATGAATATGAGAGCACTGTCTTTTGTCTTTGTCAGAGCCAGGAAGGAATGCTGAGGTAAAGTCTTGCAATACAAAGCTTAGAAATTAAAATCCATGGCAAATGATCCAGGACTTCCTGGGTCCTAGAGAGCATTCCATTGTTAGGATGCTACCTCACACCCAGTTGAGAGGTTCAATTTTTAGACATTGTGTATGTCTTAAAAGAATAGCATGCAACAGTAAATTTTCTCTACTTTTCTTTCACTGCTTATTACATAAATGTGGAATGGCCAATCTCTATACTCTTTCCGTATTCCAATTTTAATATCGCAGGGGTGGAGAGCATGGACAATCCAATTCCTCAAATTGTCAGATACCATTATCTCCAAGTTCCCCCTTTTTCTTAAAAGCACACTGACTACAAGAGCCACCATATCATGGATTATAGATGATAGTACACAATCTTGATAAGACACCATATGGAATGAAAAAATACTCATACCTCCGGGATCCAGAGAGCACAGCTAACATGTGCCCACTTGGTTCCTGTTCTTGTAGCTTTCATGGCTCCACCTCTCTTTGGACATAAGAGACACTGAGGATGTATACCTAGAACGCAAGTACGGCACAACCAGCTCCCTTCAGGAACTTTTAGGATACCATAGCATGCCTGGGGATGAAAGCAAACTAGTGTTTTTTATGATTATGCAAGTAAAGGAACACACTGTGTTACAGTATTAGCTGTGGTATACATCTTTAGAACTTTACCAATTAATTTGATTTTAGAATAAATCAATTCGTTCCCAGTGGTTTGAAATACAAGAAGTGCGAGAGACGACGACCAATGGCATAGCGGGAGGCTGCCCTTCGCACAGCTGCGAAGAGACAGCTTGCGATCATGGGGAATATCCCAGAAACAGCAGAGGAAAACAGGATACAAGAATCCCTTGGGAAAGGGGATTGCGAAGGGGCTTAAAAGAGGATGATTCTGGGGGCTAGTGTCCTGTAAAACGGAGGCGCTAAAGAGGAGAAGAGAAGGCGAGAGAGGAAAAGCCGTCTGCCAGAGGAGAACAACAGACATGAATGCTTCCAGAGACGTTAAGAGAGTCACCACTCCCCCGATCAGCATTCATAAGTGGGCATAGCTTGCTGTTGCCTTTTCCCCCTTTTTGTGTTCCTTTTTCATAAATGGTAGGGAATTATAAAAATTAACATATAAATCTTCAAGAAGCGAGTCTGACTATCTCTCTACAGAAGGGCGATTCTAGTTGGAATAGAGAAAACAAGTAAAATAACCCTAGAAAGACTGAAGGGGTCTTGGACTTCTTAAGTGATAGAAGCGACAATACAGATAACTAAGATCACTAAGACTTTATAAAATAAGACTTTAAAATAAACTGGGGGAAAAAAGAATCCTGAGAATTAACCATATCAACTAACTTATACTGACTCTTAAAAACAATTAACAACAGAGACTGTGCCATTATAATTTTGGAAGATACAAGCCGGAAGATAGTAGGTAAAGAAAGGAAAAATTCAAGAAGCTTGGGGACCGAGAACGGCTGGTATTGAGAGGACAGTGAAACAAGGACTTTTAAATTTGAATGACGGATGTTCCGGAACTGGCGAGACAGGCAGAACAAAGAACGGACGAACGAAGAAGGGAGAAGGAAGGAATAAAGAAAAGAGATCACCGGACACTGAAATAGATATTTGAGAAGGAAGAAACCTCAGAAAAGTAAAGGGGAAAAAAAAAAAGTTCAGCTGTGAAGGGGGTGGAGCTAATTGAAAGTCGGTAAAAGGGTGAAAATAAACTTATGATGATGTGTTGAACTGTGTTATATTTGACTTATGTACTGAACCTGTATTGTTTGAACTGTGAAACAGGGTTATATTTGTTAGAAAATAGAAGATAGTGTGAAAACTTATAGATTATAGATAAGATTGGTATAAAGTTTGTATAAATATTATATTTTGAGGGGGGGATTTGGATCAAAATAGAAAAATAGTTAAAACTGAAAGATTGGAATTATAAGAAAGAGAGAAGGGAGAAAGTATAGCAAAGAAGGACAAACAGCTGTACAGAGTTAAAAGAATCTCAAGGCTACAGGCAAGATAACATAGTTGGTAAAGAGAACAATAGATAAGAAGCATATTAGAGGGGAAATACAGAGAAGGTTGAAGGCAGCATATACAAAACACAAGTTAAAGCAAAGAAGTAAAAGGGTGACCTCTTGTGGTTAAAACTAGTTATTAAAGGACCTTTTAAAATGAATGAATGAATGAATATAAACAGATTAACTAAATTAAAAAACTGTAATACAAATAAAATAAATAGATTAAAAAAGTAGAAAAACAATACAGTTAGAGAGGAGAATAAAGACGTAGTAAATATTAAATAAACACTAAAAATAAAATTAAGAATTGACTTTAGGAAGTGAAAAGAGGTAAAATAAAATAAACAAATAAAATAAATAAAATAAACAAATAAACAACTAAATAGAACTAAAAAGAAAGGAAAAAAAGAAGAGAAATAATTTAAAAAGGGAAAAAGAAGAACTTTAATTCTAGTTTTTTAAAATATATACACTAAAACAAATAGAATAACAGTGATAAAAAAGGAAAATAATTGAGATGGCTACAGCAGCTGGAAAAAGAAAAAATACAGTGCAAACACAACTACAGGTTACAACTCAAAGAAGACCCTCATTAGAAACACAGGCAAGTAACAAAGAACCATATCAACCTTATTGGAAGAAGTGAAAAAAATGAGAGAAGATGCCAAAGCTGAGATGAGAGAACTATCTGCAGAAGTAAAGAAAGAAGTTAGAGAAGTGAGGAAGGATATGGAAAACTTGGGAAGAAAACTGGAATTAGTCACAAAGGATCTGAAACAAATGAATGAAAAAATAGAAGGGGTCCAAGATAAAACTAAAAAGCTGGAGACCAAAACAAAAGATATTGAATTCACAGTAGAAAAGAATGAAATGAAAACAACGTTGATGGAAATTAAATATCGAGAGAAGGCCTGAAAATTAGGGGTCTGGAGGAAACTCAGGGGGAGGACCTCTATGCCAAGCTCATCCCGGCATTAGCCCAATTTATCAACTGGTTGACAGAACAACTGGATATCGAGGTGGACTGGATCTTCAGGATCAGCTCTATAATCGCCAGAAAAAGGAGGCTCCCACGCGACATCATGGTGTATTTTGTGAGAGAGAGGGTGAAGGAACTGATCATTCAGCAAAGCTACAATAATAGCTTAATTCTGGGCGGGGTGGAGCTTAAGATATTTAAAGACGTACCCTCACAAATACTCAAGAAGGGGAAGGATTACAGTTTCTTAACGCAAGTGTTGAAAAGAAGAGGAATTGTCTATAGGTGGGGAAGATTTGAAGGAATAATTCTAACATATAAACAAATAAGATATACATTGGATTTGGTTATAAAGGCCAAAGAATTTCTAAGAAGATATAAAGAGGACTTGGAGAAAATAGAAAGAAAAGAGGTAGAAAAGGAAAGGGAAAAAAAGTGAAGAAAAGATTAAAGACGAAAAGGGAACAAAAGGACAAGTAACAAATAAAAAAGAGGGAGCAACAAACCTATCAGAAGAATCGATACTATCAGGAGAAGATAACAATTCAGAACAAGAAGAAGAAGAGATAGACCCAGAACTAGAAGAAGAAATACTTGAAGATCCAACCAACACCTGAAGAATAAATCCAAAATTTGAAATACAGAATGCAGATTAAGATAATCTCTTGGAATGTTAGGGGACTAAATTACTTACTCAAACGGGAAAAAAAATCTTCCACCTACTAGAAAAACAAAAATGTGGAATTATATGCCTACAAGAAACCCATATTAAAGAAATAGATTCAAAATTATTAGTTAATCCAAAACTAGGGGATATATTTAGGACATCAAATAAAAAGAAAAAAAGAGGGGTTACAATATATGTAACCAAAAAGTACAAAGCAGAAGAATTCTTGAATGACTCTAATGGTAGGTACTTGGGAATAGAGCTAACCTTACTAAATAACAAAATATTGGTGTTAGGAATCTATGGGCCATTAGAGAATAAAGGAGAATTTTATAGAAAATTGTTACAAAAAATTTCAAGTTTGGAGTATCATGAGATAATAATGATGGGTGATTTTAATGGGGTGATAAATCCCCAACAGGATAGAACAGGAAAACTGACAAATAATAAAAAGAGAGGCAAGTTGCCTAAATCCTTTTTTCAGATGATTGATATGTTTTCTCTAACAGATGTGTGGAGAAGGCTAAATAAAAATATCAATGATTATACATACTATTCCCAATATCATAAACTGTGGTCAAGAATCGGTATGTTTTTAACATCCAAGACACTAAATTCAAAAATAAGGAAACTGGAAATAATCCCAAGAAGTATTTCAGATCATAACCCTATAATAATAATATTGGAAGATAAAAGATGAGAATTTGTATGGAGACTAAAGGATAATTTATTGAAGAATGAGAAAATACTACGAAGAGCCAAATCTGAATTAAAAAATTACTTTAAAGATAATCTGGATAAAGGTATATCAACAAAATCAGTTTGGGAGGCGGGGAAAGCATTTATGAGAGGCTTTTTTATCCAACAAGAAGCTTGTTGGAAAAAGGAAAAACAGGAAAAGGAAAATAAAATTATAAATGAAATTAAAAAATTAGAGGAAGAATTTAAGAAAAATCTGAAAAATGATTATATAGACAAACAAATCAAAATATTACAGAAGCAAATAGATATAAAGGTAACAGAAGAAATAGCAAGTAAACTAAAATTTACAAAACAGAACTATTTCTTTAATGCTAACAAATCAAATAAGTGGTTAGCATATAAATTGAGAAAGGAAACAGAAAAAAGAACTATTCAAGAATTAAGAGTAGGAGAAGAAGTACAAATTGATCAAGGGAAAATTAAAAAAGTATTTGTAAGTTACTATAAAGAACTTTACTTCGATGAGGATCTGACCCAAGAAAGATAAAATGAAACAATATTTAAGAGAAAAGGATATATCAGAGTTCACCAAGATGCAAAGAACGGTAATGAATAATTCAATATCGAAAGAAGAAATCGTAGAAGCTATAAAAAGATTAAAGTCTCAAAAAGTTCCAGGTCCGGATGGATTCACTGCTCTATATTATAAAACATTCACTGAACAACTAGTAGATCCATTATATAAAGTAATCCAAAATTTGGAAAAAGAAGATATACCCCAAACATGGAGAGAAGCAAATATCACCTTGCTACCCAAAGAGGGGAGAGACTATTTGGAGATGAAGAATTATAGACCAATATCTCTTCTAAACGTAGACTATAAAATCTTTGTATTGACACTAGCAGAGAGATTAAAGAAAGTTCTATAGGAGTGGATTCATGATGATCAGAATGGATTCATTCCTAAAAGACAACTTAAAAATAATATTAGAACTATAATAAATATTTTGGAGCATTTCCATAAACATAATGAAAAGAAATTAGCGCTAATTCTGTTGGACACAGAAAAAGCATTTGATAACGTTAATTGGACTTTTATGAAAGAAATATTGGCTAAGATTAATATAGGTAATAACTTCTTAAATTGGATTAATTTAATATATAAAAATCAAACAGCACAGATAATAATAAATGGGGAGAGAGCGGAAGCCATAGCTATAAGAAAAGGAACTAGACAAGGATGTCCTTTATCCCCTTTATTATTTATTATGGTATTAGAGGTATTAAATAGAAGAATTCGAGAAGAGAAACGAATCCAAGGGGTTAAAATTAGAAAACAAAAATACAAAATCAGAGCTTTCGCGGACGATTTGGCAATAACATTAGAGGACCCATTGCAAGATATAAGTATTTTAAATGATATATTAAATCAGTATGGAGGACTATCAGGATTTAAGGTTAACAAGGAGAAGACGTATATAATAACTAAGAATATGTCAAAGATAGAAGAGCAAGAAATACAAGAAAAAACTAATTTTAGCTTAACAAAAGAAGCTAAATATTTGGGAATAGTAATTTCTAAGAATAATTAAGAACTTTTCGATAACCATTATGGGGAAAAGTGGAAAGAGATAAAGATAGAATTAGAGAAATGGGATAAATTAGATTTATCTTTATTAGGCAGAATAGCTGCTGTTAAAATGAATATATTACCAAAAATGAATTTTTTATTTCAAAATTTACCAATTTTATCGAATGATAGCCCGTTTAAGAAGTGGAATAAAGATTTAATGAAATTTATATGGAGAAAGAAAAAAACCAAGACTCAAATAAAAAATATTAATGGATATAAAAGAAAGGGAAGGGTGGGGATTACCAAATTTAAAATTATATTACGAAGCAAACTGTCTAGATTGGCTATCGGAATGGGCTAATTTAAGAAATCAGAGAATACTACAAATAGAGGGAGAAGACATTTATTTCAGTTGGCATGCCTATTTATGGTATGGGAAGACTAACACAGATAAAAATTTTACAAACCATCTCATAAGAAAAGGGTTGCTAAGAGTCTGGACGAAATATAAAAGGAGATTCTATTTAAAAACCACACTTTGGATTTCGGCCCATGAAGCTTTTTATAAAAGGGAAAAACCCAAGATAGACAATTGGCTTACCTATAAAGACCTTATAAAAAATCAGGATGGAGAGATACAATTTAAATCTAGAGAGGAATTAAAAGAGAAAGGATTAGATACCCATTGGTTATTGATAAGACAGTTAAAAGAAAGATTTAAAATTGATGGGAAACAAGATGGATTTGAAATGAAGGAAACTAAATTAGATGAAGTACTTATTAAAGATGTGGAGCATAAAATGGGGAAGATTTATAAGATACTGCTAGAGACAGAAATGGAGCAAGAGATAGTCAAAGAAAGCATGATAAAATGGGCCAGGAATATAGGTCATACCATTTCACTGGAGACCTGATCTAGATCTTGGGTAAGGACATGGAAGTTGTTACAATCCACAAGTTTGAAAGAAAATCTTTATAAAATGATATATAGTTGGCACTTAACACCAGTGCAATTAGCAAAGATTCATAGAGGAGAGAAAGAGAAGCGCTGGAAATGTGCAGCCAGAGGCACGTTCTATCATATATGGTGGACATGCACAAGAGCTAGGGAGTTTTGGGAAGAAATACATGGGATAATTAAGGATATATTTAACATTAACTTTTCATTAAACTGAGAATTGTACCTATTAAACATATTGGATTCAGTACCTACGCTAGATAAAGCACAACAAAGGATTTTATTGTATATGATCACAGCTGCAAGACTGAGCTATGCACAAAGGTGGAAACAAAGTGAACCCCCAAAGATAGAGGATTGGGCAATGAAGCTATATGAAATGGTAGAATATGACAGGATCAGGGTATGGAGATCAGAGAGACCTATGAATCAGAATGAAGACAAATGGAATTTGGTCACACCTCTATGGGAACGACTATGGGGAAAAAAGGCTATTAGGGGGGCTGAAGTATAAAATCAAGATAATTACAAATTTTGGACTATTTTATGTTTAATGTTGGAGTTTACCTATTGGCAGCAAGTAATAATATAATGGAAATAGAATGAATAGGATAAGTAGGAAATCGGTAATGAGATAGAGTTTTGATATGGTTAATAGAAAAGTTAAAGACATTACATGTAATATATAAAGAATTAGAATGTTTATATTAAAGCAGAAAAATATTTAAGAAGCGATACTCATATGAAGATGTTATGTATGTTATGTATGTTTATATGTAGATTATACATATTGTATATGTACTGTAAAATAGACCTGAACAGTTATAGAAAAAATTAGGGAAAATAATGGTTTCACAAAATTAATAAGAATAAAAATACAGAGAATGAAATAGATATATTTCTTGAAGTGGGGGGAGGGGAAATGGGGGGAGTAAAGGAGAAGCTATTAGAATATAAGGATAATTATGAAAATAAGAAATAAGGGTAAATTCAGGATATTAAGGAAAATATGATAATTTAATTAGGAAGATAAGAAAGATAATACCTATGATATGTTATTGTGTATTTCTTTTCTTTCTTTCTTTCTTTCTTTCTTTCTTTCTTTCTTTCTGGTTTTTTCCTTTTTTTGGCTCTCCTTTCTCTTTTAACAATGTAATTGAAATACTTAATAAAAATATTTTTAAAAAAGTGAAATACAAGAAGTGCAAAATCATCTGTTTATTAACAAGCCAAAATTTATTAATAGTGCATAAAAAGTCCAGTTTTCAAGAAAGGCATGGAAGCCAGAAGCCCCTTCTCAAAAAATGTGGGGTGGAAGAATTTCCATACCATAAATATATGTTTGTGTACATACATGCATTCCAACGTCTCAGCTGCTGCATTGCAATTAATCATGTTAGATGGGGAAATACAGGACATAAAATTTTAATTATTCTTCTAAAAAGACGAGCACTGACAACTCTAGTGTTTAGAGGAACGGACAAAAAATAAATACACTAAGTTTGTTTCTATTTCACAAAATATCTTGCCTCTCAGTCACAAATACAAGTAATCAAGACAAAATATGGTAAGTAGCGTGTGCCTGCAGATTCAGATACCTCCTTTAGCGAAACAAAATGCCAAACTAGCTGTATAAATCAGTTTTTTCTCAGGTTGAAATGGAACTAAGAAGAAAATGCAAAGAGTAAGTGAGAAAAGCTGTAGTTATCCCTCATCAAGAGAAAGTTAAACTGTTGATATATCCAGTACAGTTCTCTTTAGCTATATGACCTTTAAAAAAGTGTTTTTCCAGGTGTAGTCATTTTTTTGGTTACATGTAAGGAAAGTACATACTCTTCTGTTTACATTACTACAAATATTCCAATGATTTCTTCATAAAACTTTGAATGTGTCTGAATATTTAAACCAAGCAGCTAAATCATATAACATTATTTAGACGATTTTCCAGTTCTGCTTTTTCACTGTCTCTCTTCAGAATAAAGGGAGTTGTAGCTCCACGGGCTTGGTCTCCCAGACCCTTTCTTCAATAGTGCCATGAGGCTAAAAATCTTCTTCATATAATTTAAATCTAGAAGAGGTTCCTTTGTGGCAGATGGAACCAAAACAGACTGACCTAAAAAGGTGCTCTTATTTGAGGCTTAGAAATGAAGACTGCATTAGGAAAAGTCAATCATGGTTATTTGAAATATTCCAGTTCAATCCAGTAGAGTGTGCACTTGCCTTGGCACAAATTTAGAAAATCAGCTTTTTGCAATGTAGTTCTGTGAACTGAATTTCACCCACTTTAACTGTTGTATTGTCTAACCAGAATCATCTTATGAAGGCTAGAAACTCATTCTTCTCTGTTCTATTTTATTTTTCTATTATAGGAAACTTAAATTCATACAAACATCTTCTGAATACTCCATTTATTAGTCAACCATATTCCTTGACATTATCTTTGACAGGGCAGAAGATGAAACTAGGATATTTGCTCAAAGACAACATTTCAGTTCTTGGTTAGGATTTAAATGCTTTCAGAACATGACTGGGGGGCGGGATTTTGTTGTGATATATTTTCCTGCAGACAGAAGCAATGCATATGAAGTAACAGAATCCATTCTATTTCAATGGCACATTTCTATCTTCATGCATTCAAAAGACAACCATTACCCTTCTAGACGAACAGGGCCATTCACAGAAATATATTTTAAAGGGCTGTAATCACAGATTCTGTGATTACAATCTTAAAGTTTGCAGTTACAATCTGCAATCTTAAAGTTGGTTTCAACAAGGAAATTCTGCCAGTGTGGAGCTCTAAATTTAAGTCATGTTGCTCTGCAGAGATAACGCAACTATACAACAACAATGGAACCACATCTATATAGCAACACAAACATGAAATTTCTTTCAACAAGTTTCTGGTCCTCTGGCAGGGCTTAACACTGTCATTTTTTAAAAGTACTTTAAGAATGTCCCCACCATTAGTGATGAAATTTGATTCTGTTTGGTTCACAAGTCAGCAGAGACTGACAGAGTATTTTAAATTTTAAACACTTGTGTAACTTTCTACAGGATAAAAATTCTACATTCCTTTTTCCGTAGGTTGCCAGAGCTCTTGCTTCTGTCCAATGAGCTGCTTCCAGATGGATTCCCCAATATGCTGAGCAAGAAAATTCCAGTTAACCCATTACCAAAATGACACAGCACTTACAAAAACTCTGCCAGCACTAACCTGATGTACACAGATGTTACATTTGTCACAAAACACCATATCATTCCCATCTTCACTGTCAGGGGATCGACATACATCACAGATGACATCTTCATCATATTCTATACCCAACCCTTCCTCTGTCTCAATGGCATGGTTCATATTCTCATGACAGTGACGTTCTAGGACTTCCACCATTTTCTCCATTGTGTTTTCATCAAGCTGCCCACATCCTGAAGGAGAATTAAAGCAGAAGGAAGGATTTTATCAGCATGAGAATACTGCACTAAAAGCCTTCAAAACTCAAAATAGCAGCATAAGGACTTTTTCAAATAAAACATGCCACTGACACTCAGTTTCATCTTCCCCTCTTTTCATCTTCCTTAGGTGGAAATGAACTTTCATTCCCAATTTTAAGGATTTAATATCTAGAAAAGGTTGATCAGACAGGTTAGAAACAAGTGATCTAAGAAAACAAATGCAGGTGCATGCAAAGGAAAAACATTAATAGTATTTACATGTTTAAAATATTTGTAAACTGCCTTTTGATCCAAATGGCTAAAAATAAGTAGGGTTAGGTTTTACTATACCAAAATTCAAATACATACATTTAAAATTCTGTTCCATTAGGTCTACAAAAGCTGTATGTGTTAAAAGTAGCAGACAGACTGTCAGTAGTGATAACCAAATCTGGTTTCCGCCTGTGTCACTGAGACTGCTTTGAAATTGCCTTTCAACTTGTAAGTAATGACATATTGAACGAAGATGTAAGTGAAGTAATATTCTACTTTGCCCAAATCATTATACACTCACATAAACTTGTATTAGCAACATGTTGTCTATGCATACTAATATTGAGAAGTTAATGATTTTTCCTCTATTTTTAAAGCCTGAACCGGGTAGGCATTAGAAACAAACTCTTAAGGAATCAAGGAAGTGTCTTCCATGGCTTAATTAAGTGTCATAATAATAGAGCTGCCTGTCTTTATGAAGCTACAAAGTGCTAAAGTCTACTAAACATCCATTTGTCCTGGCCATTAAGAAAAAAGTATTAGGAAATTCAATTAAGCCCAAGTGTCAATTTCATTGTTAACTGATTGATGTTCCACTATATAGGCTGTCATTATTCCCAGAATACTAGTATAAAATGTGCATTTTGCCAGGAAAAAGAAATGCATTTCTAGAGAAGTTGGAAACTGTTCCAAATACCTACATATGTCTTTTGGGAACATATTTAAACTGGCAAAGATTTTTTTAAAAAAATAAATTCAGATCTCTCTAAATGACTACAGCAGAAAACTCCCTGAACACTGACTAAATGAGGTCTCTCTCTCTCCCTTTTTTTCTTTTTCGGAAAAACAGCCCATTCTTAAAAAGGAGAGGGGATTTCCAACAGCACAATCAACCCATGTTCAAAAAAACACATTTTAATTCTCATTTTCAAAATTCTCACCCATTTCAGCAAGTTCCTCATTTACTTCTTGAAGCCAGAAGATGTCCATGTCATCCAAGTCATAGCGACACATTGATTCTGCCAGTTCTAGAATGTTGATATAGCCAGGTTCAGAAGATTCTTGGCTTTGGGAACAACGGATGTACTTTCTAGGCCGTGTATATAGTACTTGCTTTACTTTTTCTGCTACAACTCTATTAACAATAGAGAATTAATGTCAAATGCAAATCCTATGGTCAAAGAACATTTCTGCAAGTCAGAAAAATCACACGTTCCATGTCCCTATTTAAGCTGTATGACAGTGGAATTCAAGATCAAGCAAAGGCGACAAAGCCCAACCTGCTTCAATTACCACAGGGTCAAAGAGTTGGCACAGACTAGAATTAAGCTGATGAAAATGTGGTTTTAGGATGGCAGGCAGCCCTGGCTGCAGCCTGTGTAGTTCTCAGAGGTGGAGAGATCCTCAAGCATTTTTCCTAACAGACTAGTTGGGATGGGGGTGCTGGTAGAATAATGCACTCTTCCTAGCTTCTGAGGCTGCTATTTTCCCTTGACTAGTAGTAACCTTAGCTGGCCAAGCAGTGGCTGGTGGAGGGAGAGGAGAAGCAGAGGCAGGTTTTCAATGGAAAGGTTCCCCTAGAATGGAAGGTTCCCCTAGAAAGGAAGCACATAAAGAGGGGGGCAGGGGTTGGGGAAATTTTCAATCAAATCCATGAAGGTAAACCTGCAAATGTGGAGAGCCAACTGTACTGAACTACCTAAAGATAAGTATTCATACTGCTTAAAATCCACTCTCTAATTGCAATCATTTTATATATCAGAAGAAAAGAAATCCAACCTTTCTTTAGCTATCAAGCAACAGTGAAAACATTTTGCAAATAACAGAGACCACAAATGATCTTTGTCCTTTTGAAAAAAATATGTAGGATTTTCTCAGCATTAATTAGAATTACCTGAGAGAAGGCTGTGGAATGGTGTCTGGACTGGCTGGGACTTGCACACCTTTTTCCCATTCTTGTTTCCATGTATCCATGAAAAGGTAATACTCATCTGGGTTAATATGGTGAGAATCTGGCAGCTTCATGGCACTAATAAGATCCTTTCTAAACACCTGTGTGCAGATAAGAAGACAGAAATAATGCAAGGAGAGATGGAAATAGTCCAAGAATTTGAAAGCCATATATCACTTTGTCTTCTTTACCAATAAAAGCCAAACCGTATACCATATTCTGAAAAACAAAACAAAAAACAACCACCACCACCCCAAAAACAGCATATGAAGCCATCATTGTAACCTAATGACTAAACTGCTGCTGAAATTACTGGAAGGGAACACACTGTTCTCACCTGATATCTGCTTTTTGAATCATAACCATTGAAATATTTGAGTTCATGTATCAAGCAAACAGAGTTCTTTTTTGTTTGTTCCTTTCCCCATGCCTAGAAGGGACAGTGTGAATTAGGAGCCCCACAATTATCTGGATGCAGGATCTCTGCGAACCTTTGATAATGAAACCAGTCAGAAGGCTGCATCTACTTCCAGGTTTGGGGAGGTCCAAACAACTGCAGGGGACGTACCCAGGGACAAGGAGACAGAGAAATGTCTGCTCATAAATGGGAAGCAGGGAAGAAAGAAAATGTTCAAAGAGTCAATTTATTAAACATTAAACTTCTTTCTCATCTATCGGGTATGGATCACTATCAACCTCCAAAGTCTGAGTGAAAGAGTTAGTCTTATTTTAGCCATGAGAGATTAAAGGGTTATTCATACCAATCACTTTGAGAACACACAGAGATTTCAGTGAACAAAAATTCACCTCAGGAGAAAGAGTAGTCCCAAAGAAGACTGCTTAAAGGCAAATATGACACCTACCCATCATTTGTATTCTACTGTCATCTGGCTGTCATCTGTCTGCTCAAGTAATCCTAATCACATCAAGCATTCAGAAATTACTTTTAACATTTCTAGGATGGTTGACGGCAGGTGGCTTACCCCTGAGCATTTATGCTGAACTTAAAAATAAAAAGTGACAAACCTTTAAGCTGCCTGGCAATTTCTTCTTCAGTTTCAAAAGTGATCAGGAGGGGAAAATGAACCATGCTGGCTAGAATCCAAAGCAACACAAGCTGAATGTTGTTTCCAAAATTGGGCTTTCCTTGGGATCAAGTGACTTGACTATTCCAAATGGCAAGGGATGTGGTGTAAGATAATACCTTGTGCAACTAGAAGTACTGACTTGTTTCAGCAGGTTTCCATCTAAACCAAGGAAAATGGATCACACAGTACCACAGTGAAAGCACTGGACCATCAGTATTTTCTTGCTCCAGTATCCGCCATCTATTGCGGAAGTGGTCCCAGGACAGCCGGGGAGGTGAAGCAAAGGCACGGGCACCAAGTAAGTCCTGAGTGGTCTGCAAAGCGGGCGGGCATCTTGAGTATTCCCTGGAGGCGGGGCATCAGGAAGAGAACTTGCTGCTCTCTCACCTTAACAGCTCTCACCTCAAAAATAGCAGGGAGGACAGGAGCTTAGGCAGGGACACAGCAGCAGGCACAGCCTCAGGAGCAAAGCCCTGAACAACCCCAGGGTGGGAACCAGCTCCCTGAACAAGCTGCTCCCCACCCTGCAACTGATGGCAGTGGTGGTGCTCCCGATCCTGGTTGCTTGCCTGCTCACTAACAACCAGGACAGAACAAAGCCCTGGACAATCCCAGGGCAGGGAGCACCTCCCCAAGAAAGTTGCTTCCCACCCTATGATTGCTGGCAGCAGCAACAGCCTTGATCCTGTTTGCCTGCTCACTCCCAAGCAACCAGGATTGGGAACAAAACCCTGAACAATCCCAGAACAAGCTCCTGAACGATCTAAAGCTGGAACAATCTCATTCCAATATAGATTTAGTACCAGACATAGGGAAAGGGGATGTATTTATGCTATAAGATATATAGTGCTTGAATGCTGTAGTATTTTCCCTCAATTATTTTTTTGGTTCCTAAGGCTTTTTCAGATATTCCCTTGAACATCTGCAGGCTCAAGTGTCTAGGGAAAGGATGAGAAAAGAGCAGCCCATGCAATCCTTGGGACCCCTAGGTGTGGACTGTGGAGCCCCTCAGAAGCCCTTCAAACCAAACAGATCCCTCCCCCATTTTAAGTTTTATTTTCGGGCTGACTTGGGGGTGATTTTTTTTTGCCCTCAAATCACCTAAATCTCACAAAAATGCACAAAGAAACAAAAGTTTCCTCCCCTAACCTTCAAATCTCCCCCCTCCAAAGAGCAAAAAAAAAAAGGGGGGGAATAGACTGAAAAATGGCCAAAATGGCAGATGGAATGACAAACATATCACTTTGTGTGTGCTTAAACGTACTACCAGGCAGGTGAAGAGAGGAAAAATGGCCCCTTGCTCTGTTGGAGTTGCCCACCTCTGGTCTAGGAACATGGGGCCATGCACACTTCCCACACCTTCAGTGCCTGAAAACATTCCTGGCCGGGTCTGAAGGGGCTTTCTGTGTTTTGAATGAAGGCATGATCCTCAGAATGATTGAGAACACTGCTTCATCATGGTTCCTTTTCATGAAGAACCATCTACACATGCCCTAGTGAATGTGTACATACTTGCCACTCAACAAGGCAATATTGGGGACAGATGGGATGGGGACTTGCACAGACAAAAGATGTAGGGGCAGGGCTAATTCTCCTTAATGGTGATTGGTAATTTGACATTCTCTGAAACAGGAAGCATAAATTCTAGTTCACCACAATCCAAAATCCTGAAACACAATAGCTCCTATCTAAAACAGCCACAAAGATCAAACACTCACATAAACATCAATTTAACTCAAAGAAAAAAAGAATAATCCTAGTGACAGCAATGAGACTTGATCTCTTAACTGTGCATGCTTGCCTCTTGCATTTAATTAATGCTTTTTAAAATTAAATTAAAAATTAAAAAAAATTAAATTAAAATTTTAATTTAATTAGTGCTGACTTTCTCTGGATTACATTCTAGCATTTATATGAAGGAAGTTACAGGGGACCATACAATGTGTTTTCCTTAAATCTGGATCTGAATGCTATTCTGAACTGAAGACAATGCTTTTCTTTCTCTCTCTCTCTCTCTTTTTACTCTGGAGGTTTTTCTAAATCTATTTTGAGTATGGGACTGCTGCATAAAATTGTTTTAAATAAATAAAAGGGATTGGAATGATAGCATAAAGTCTGGATCCCATCTCAATTTAGGTATTTAAGCTCACTAAATAAATAGATAAGAAAGAACTTTTTTAAAAAAATCATACATAACAAAGTCTGCAACTAATTATGTGTTTGTCAATCTAGACTCCACTGCAAAAAAAGAAAAAATGCACTGAGCACTCGAAAGTAATACGAAAAGTAGAAAAGGCAAACATCTGAACAGTTCTGTTGGTAAAAGAACCATTTGTCCTACTTGTGAGATGGTTCTTTTTAGTGGAAGAGGGATGAGCAACTTATTATGGGTTGGTCCTCCACCTTCTTCAACAGGAAGGAACACGAAAGTCATTTTGAGAGTGGCTTCTAGGGGAAGCAACTCTCTCCACATGGTAAGTAGTGTTACAGCTCTGAACCTCCTGGAAAAAATCTAGGTATGCATTCTTTTAAACCACTGCATCAATTACTAGGCCTTAGTGCTCTCTTGAGTAATGATAGTATTCATACTCTCCTTTTTTTTTTAATTACTGATGAAAGAAAAAAAGCAACAGCAACTGGTGAAAAAAGGCAGGAAAGAGAATGGAATGAGAATACCTGACAGGTAAGTATCAAACTGCAACTGTAGGCATTGTGCATTCCACTCCTTGAAGAAATTATATGCATTATTTTTGGCCAACTGTCAATCCAGGGTGGGGAGAAATTTCATCCCTGCTTCCACCAAAAAGGACCATCTCAAAGGTATGTCAAACAGTTCTTTTTCCAGTGAAGAGGGGAGGAACACACTGTCTATTATGGGATGTACGAAAGTTCCCTTAGTAGGGTGGGACAGCTGGCACAGACGCAAGACTCTAAATGGTCAACAACTTCCTGAAGGACTCATTGCTGAAGACAGCCTCAGCTGGGGCAAAGGTATCCAGTTTGTAATGCTTACCAAACACTGACAGCATCTTCAAAGTAGTAACCCTGCAGATCTCAATCAGTGGTACATTAGTTGCTAATGCTACTGAGGTGACCATGCTTCTGGTGGTGTGAGCTAGAAGTGGTCTTGGTAACAGTACTCTCATTGTGCTGTAACTGGTGAAAACAGTATAATCAACTTGCTCAAAGTCAAGGTAGAGACCTTCTTTTCTCAGAAGCACTGACTGAAGGACATAAACAGAAAATCTGCCCTTCAGAAGACCGCTGACTTTTTCAGGTACACCTTGATGGCCCGTCAGGCATCCAACATGTGCCATATCTTTTCTAAAGGCTTCAATGGCTTAGGCGCAGAGGGATGGTAATATTACCTCCTGCTCTCTGTGGAACAGTGAATTGGCTTTTGGTATGAAGGACAGACCTATATGTAGCCAAATTGAATGTGGCCTTAGGGCTCCAACTCTGAGACCCTGTGTGCCGATGTGATGTTAGTCAACAAAACTAACTTTCAAGTCAAGTGCTTGAGTGCCTCCTTTGTTGGCTCAAAATGTGGCACTATAAGTGCCTTGAGCGCCATGTGCAGGTTCTATGATGGGAACCTGTGAACAATTTAGAGAAGCTGAGATTGAGTCCCTGCAAAATTTATGGACATGAAAGTGCATCGAGATCTTGTCTCCCTTTCAGAGGGAGGACAGACATGATGGATGCAACCTGCCTCTTAATGGTGTTTCGTCTGAGGCCTCTGTCTATTCCCTCCTGAAGGAATTGCTACAGCAAGGGCATGGAGATCTGAACACCTCCTGAACACTCAGAAGCTACACCCTGTTAGTAAAGGATCTTCTTGAAGATTGTATGATACCTACTACTTTGTCGGAACAGCCACAGCTCTGAAGCATGTGTCTTTCAACAACCACATATGAAGTTAGAGCCACTCTGAGTCTGTCTAGCACAGAGGGAAAAAAGGCAGATACAGTCCTCAAAAAAGTCTGTAAAGCAACCTTCTTAGCCTTAAGAGTTGTAGCCTCCATCTCTATCATGTCTAGAACTTTGCTCCCTTTGGCCAAGGAACTCACCGAGCTCATTCCACCTGAGCAGGTCAAAATCAGTCTCCCCACAACAAAAATGGTGGTTGCAGCCTACTTCTAGTGCCTCCAATGGCATGGTGGCAATCACTAAGCATGAGGAAAAGGAAAGATGTAGACTGTCAGCCCAATCTCTGCACATGTCCGCCTGCAAAACACCCAATGGTCTGGAGATTCTGGTGGGAGAATACTCTGGAAGCCTCTTCTCTTGAAGCTGCACTTGCCTGGTGGAGGAGGGGATGACCTCAAATACTAGGTCCCTCAGCCAAGCCAGGAACTCTGGGGGGCAATAATCCTTGGTTGTAATGGGTCCCACTGTACTCTCATCTGTCTCCCTTAACTGCACAGACTGCACCTCCACTTCTGACCCTGGCCCAATTCAGTCTGAGTGTTTGTGGCATGACTGGGAAAAATGGATGGACTTTCCCCCACCCATCTCTTCCAAGAATTCTCTACCCTCCTGTTCACTCTACAGAAAGAGCTCACATGCATACAGACCTGGTTGGGGGAAGGGCACTGTGGGCCTGCAGCATCTTCCATGCCACTCAAATTTTCCTGCACACTCTGCTCCAGTTGCTGCATTCCCCTTGCCCACATGCTCACTTTGGAAGCCAGGGGTGAGGGAGAAAGACACAGACAGGAGGGAGGAAAGATGAGAGGGCTACTGTGGGTTGATGAAGGAGGGGGTAGAAAGAAAGGGCATGAGAAATGGAAAATTAAAAGCAGAGATTAGAAGCCTCTATTCTTCTTTTAGGAAGAAAAGCAAAGGAAAGATCGAGAGAGAGCGAGAGAGCGAGAGAATGAGGTCGGAGCTGAGAGCATGCTTACCAGAGTGAGACAGGAACCACAACTGCCCATGTGGAAAGGATTTCTCTCTTCAAGAGGGCACTCTCAAAATGATTTCCACATTTGTGCCCATCAGAGAAGGTGGCGAAGGACCAGTCTATAATAGACAGGATCTTCCTCCCCTTTCACTCAAAAACAGTGACCACAATAAACACATAACTTTTAAGAATCTGAGCAAATCCATTCTTACCTCAGCAGGTTTCTTTTGTTCATTTGTTGGAGTTTTCGATTTGCTTCTGTACTTAGAACAAAAGGAGAAAGACGTGGAAGGACCTACATGAACAGAAATAAAAAGACAGAAAGAATCAAAAGGCTGCCACAACACAGACTTTCCCATAGCTTTGTAAAAATTGGACCTTCTTGACTTTGACCTCTCTTCAGTCACTTATTACTTGAATTTATACATGGACCCAAAGTTAAACAGTCATTATTCCAGGATAACAAACTCATAACTGTTTCTTTTGCTTCTAATAGAGTAAGAGAAGCAATAGTCAATCAACAGGCAAAATCATGAGTGGCAGGAGACCTACATGTATATGTGTGCATGTGCCCAAGTCACCTGTTGACCTACGACAGTTCCAGGAATTTTATAGGGTTTCCTTAGGCAAGGAATAATAAAAGGTAGTTTTGCCATTTCTTTCCTCTATATCCTCTTCTGCAATTCTGATCATATACATGCTCCATAACAAACTCATACTATTTCAAAGCCAAGTTAAAACTCAACTATTTGCTTAAACATTTTATAGTGTTATACTTGTTTCATTTACTCTGCTGTGTTTATCGTTTATGTTTTATGATTTTACTGGTTATTTTATGACATATTTTATTATTTACAGCCCTTGTATAGTACTCTGATATGTTAGGATAAACAGTAAAGCAACACATTTATTAAGAATAACTCAATAGCCTGGATACGATTCTTAGTCTCAACTAAAGAAAACCCACTGAATCAGCTGAATTTACATATGTGTCATCATCCAGCAACTGATTCAATGAGTCGAATATAGTTCAGACTGTCAACTGGATTTAGGACAAAAGGACCATCTGTATGAAGGATAAGAAATTCCTTTCTCTCTATGGGACAAATCTAATTTCAAAGATGTTACGGGGGCAAAAATTCACTGCTAGGCAAAGGCAAAAAGGTCCAGAAGTACCAGCATAATTGAGCTTCGAAATCTTATCACCACTAACTCAGGTTTAAGAGACGCACTTCAATCCAAGTGCAGAAGGCTAGGAAATCAATGAATGATGAAGTCATGTGGAGGGGTGTGGCCATTTGGAGAAGCCCAGAGGGTTGAGAGGGCTTGATCTGGCTGCAGGGCCTGTGTTTCTCCCTCCTCTGCTTTCAATTTTTCCCTCAAAACAGAATACAAGCTTTAAAAAAAATAATCATCATCATGGTTCTAATAAGTGCCTTTCTTAACACTTCTGCAGTACACTGTTTAGCATGCTACTAGGTCTCATGTACAGATCAAAGTTTGGTTCTCACATTATTCACATTATTCTTAAAATGAAAATGACAAAACTTGTATCACCAGTACATGTGCCCACTACAACTCTTGGTTTATTATGTAAGGCATTCCACAAATGCCTGTAAGGCACGGATAGAGAGAGGACTCCCTAACTGCGTCAGTAGCCCTCTCTTTTACTTCAGTGAGAAAAAAGAAATCAGTGCTAAGCACACAAGATTCATCAGCTGGGGGGAGGACCTATCACCACATAGTCCACATGCTACCATTGCTATGAAGGAATTTTGCTTCTTCCCTCTCTCAGGCTGTTTCCACCTGCTATCAGCTGGATCTCAGATTGCTGAAGTTAAGTGGTACTGGAATAGTGTTTGCCAGAAAAACTGTAGATCTTAGAGTAGGTTTCTTCAATCTGCTGCCTTCCAGATGTACTGGACTATACAAGTCCCACCATCCTTGGTAAGTGGCCACAATGACTGGGACGCGCACACTTGTAGCCCAAAATATCTAGAGAGCATCATCTTGGAGAATGGTATTTCGGAACATGTGGTACCACACTTAAAAGCTTTTTTGTGAATTAGAGCCATAGTTTACGTGACTAAGGAGCCTTGTGGAACCTTAAGGGCACAGTGGACATGGAGGCTCATGCTATAAAAAAATGTTAGTCCTTAGGAGGTCACAGTACTCTCTAACTTTTGATAAAAATGGGGTAACATGTCTATCCCCGGAAGAACTTCACATATAATTAATACTGTAAAATGAAAGTTTGGAATCTGAAGTTATGCTCTATATACTTGGTTCTGACTGATTCAAAGTGTTTTATTAGGTATTCATCCTAAGTTCTGAAAAAAGAAATCCACAAACCATGACCCAAGATTTCCACATCTCAAAGGTGCAACCAGCATGTTGTTAACTTGGAAAACAAAGGCCTTGGAATATATATTTCAGTGCACACAACATCTCTTGAAAGAGAATTACAAAACTTTTAATTTTTAAAGAGAAATTATTAAGAACCTGCACTGAATATTCTCCTTTCCAATATTATGTTTCTTTTTTTAACTTTTTTGCTCTCTTTATTTACACCAAACACCACAATGAGTAAGAGGATATGAAATCAAACAAGAAATACATTTTTTCTTACACAGTAAAAAGAGGTGTAACAGTTTGCCCGCAAACCAGAGGGAAAACCACAGGAGGGGTGACAGATCAAAGGAAGACTATATCATATTACTTACTTTCATTGTCTGAGCTGTCACTGCTGCTTAAATGCCTGTGGCGTTTCATCCTGAAGCATCCTAGAAAGAGGACAAAGAAAATAAAGGTTTTGTGAAATTCTTCCTACAAGAAAAACATGGTGCAAGTACGCACACACACACACAAAGGTTTCTTGCTGCTTGATAAGCAAGATACTTAGACATAAGCACAAGATTTTTTGAAGAGAGCTTTCAAACATCTTACCAAAGCACAAGTCACTTAGTGTAATAAACTAACCATACTGAATGATCCACTGAATCCAATTGTGCTGGTTAGGATTCATGTTCAAGATCAATCTGACACTTAAGTTAGCAAGCCGAAGGCCTTGGGCCACTTAAAAAAGAAAACAAAGGAAGAGGGCAGCACAACATTCCAAGAGGAAAGTTGGCATGTAGTTCTTCCTAAATGGGGGAAAAAGAAAAAGAAGTTCTATTATCTTTCATTTGTACAGTACTTTCCCCTCAAACAAACGCTTTACTAATTCTCAAGCAATCTACTCTTACAATTCAAACATCTGTTAAGACCAGAGGCAGGCAGATAGATCTAAAGCCCAGCTACCACTTGATAAACTAGGTACATGCAAAAAAGATGACCCCTTTCAGCTGCAACCTATATTCAACAGGACACACAGAGAACTTTGCTGCAGATGCACAGATGCTGGTAGTAGACTGCCATAGATTATACGGGGATTCTAAATTTAGACTAAGCAACCAGCTGCCTGAAATAGCAGAGGGAGACAAACACAACAAGCAAGATAAGTGATCCCCCCCCCCAAAATATTGTACTTTTCCTGCTTTTAAAACGAGACCCGTTAGGTCTGTAACTACTGAAGCACCAAGTGCTCACTTCCAGATCATTCAGTTTATTGTTCACAGTCATATCTAAGAAAATACTGAAGAAATAATTACACCTCTCATAAAGCAACACACAAAACTTTCCCTGAAATAAGTTTCAAAAACATAATTCACAAAGTAATTTCTATCATAAATATGTAACAGGAGTTTAATCTAGTGTACTAATGTGACTGTCACTACCACATCCCATACTGATGTACCTATTCTTTCAATATTTCTTTTCATTCTGGATGTTTAGCTATGATGAAGAGGATAACAGAAAAACAAACAACACAAAATCAGACCCAGCTATGATTCTACAGGGTTCTCTGAAAACACTGAACATATTTATAATAAAGGATATAGGTTAGGTTCAAACAAGCATGGTGTAGTTAAATTCAAACAAGCATGGTGTAGACCGGTCAAGTCACCTGTCATTGGACAAGGAATATGGGAGGCCAAGGTTTAAATTGCTGCTCAGCCATGGAAACCCAGTGGCTTACCTTTGGCAAGTCACACTCTCTCAGCTTAAAAAGAATGGTGGCAACCTCCCTCTGAACAAACCTTATCAAGAAAACCCCTGAATAGTTTCCCTTAGGGTCTCCGTAAGTAAAAAATGGCTTGAAAGCACACAACAACAAGAAATAGGTTAAGATCATAGTAGAATGCAATATACATCCAAGAATTACTCTGAAAGCTCTCTTAAGTTTTGCTGATCATATAAAATAGAAGCCTTTATTCCATAAGCACTTCTAATTCATTGAAAATATAATACGAAGCTGCATGCTGAACAGATAGGAAATGAAAATAGACAAGCTGCTCTAAACCATTATCTACAAGTTGTATGTCTATCATCTCAAACCACTAGCTGCATTCTTAACTCTTGTTAACATAAACCACACTTTCATATTGTGTCTCAATCCAATCAGACTCTTGTTCAAGGGATGTGATGGCTAGAATTGAAATAGCTACTTCTGTTCAGACTCCCAATACTGATGACTAAAAATGTTCTTCTTGAAGTTACAGAAATAGACCTGTTCAAACACACACTGGCTTGATGACTAAAATATTCTACAGAACTCAACACAAATTATGTATATACCAGTGACTAATTATATATATACCAGACTTGAATTAACTGACTAGGATTCAAATTGGACGTAAGTCATTTCAGTGACTTGACCTGGAGTTGACTCAACAATAAATGAGGCACTGATTCAACTGGACTCATGGCTTATATATTTTTAGTGACTGACTTACCGCCCTTGGTTCTTTACAATTTTGAATAAGGCATCCATTTCTTTTTGCCTATTGGTCACATGATGATTTGCTTCAAGCCCAAAGTACAGGCACCTTTCTTGGAGGGAACAGCAAATGTGTTAGGCAATGGGCTTGATATTGGGCTGAGGTCTGCTTGGCAGCCTGTCCCTGATGTATATTGGAGGAAACTTCTAAAACTTTTCATAAGAGCAGAAGGCAAGAGCATAGGGTGTGTATTAGAGAGGGGAACAGCAAATAGGTAACAGGCTTGAGGAGGAAGGATCCTTCCTTTTAAAGCTTTTGAAGCTTCAATAATGGGGACTAAGAAAGATCCTATTCCCCAGTTCAGAAGCTGCAGACACTTTTATGCCCATTGACACAAAAGCCTATAGCCTGGGGAACAGGGAGTTAGAAGGATCCTATTCCTCACTTCCGAAGCCACAGACCCTTCGGAATGCCCACTGGCACAAAGGCCTCAAGCTTCAGGAAAGGGAAGTAAGGATTCTGTTCCCTATTTCCAAAGCTGCTAATGGCAAACTTGCAAATGTAAGGGGCCAACTTTACTTAAATTATTAAAACTGACTTTATTCAACTCTGTTCAGAAATTCTGGAATATAGATTGGGGTATAAAATGGTCTTGAGGCTTGACTTGAAAGTATCTTGCAAGGACTTCACCCTAGACTTGAGACTTGAACTAAAAGACTTAGATACATCGCTGGTACACACACAACTACATCCTTAGTGCCAAAGAAGCAAACATAAGAAACTTCCCTCCTCTACCAAGACCATCACTACTGGGGGGGGACAACGCTTTATCAAGATTTAACACAGCTGATGTATTTCTTTAAATAGATAAACAAGAAACCAAGGCAAATAGTCTAATTCTGTAGGGATTCAAGAGCATGCATTATAAGGGACTTAAGTTTGATTAATGAATTGCAAATCTCCCTCTAGCATCATAAACCTGTTATCTGATCCATGAACCAGTCTGTCATAATTTCTTCCAAGGAATCTTGGGAACTATCATTTTATGAAGGTGGGAAAATCTGAACCTACCTTCTAGAACCAACAAGGGAAAGACATGGCAAACCAATTACAACACAGTGGAGATGTAACTTCACTAACCTATCTTTCCTCTAGCAGGCTAAAGTTAAAGACATCAAATGCTTCAAGTTCTACATATCTCAGAAGACATGCCAGTGACCTGATGTATCGTTTGTTGCAAATAATACCAGGAGCTGTTAAGATGCATTCCACAGTACATAATGTGGGTAGAATTTCTTCTGAGCATGGAAATGGATTACTTTTATTTCAGACATTGATATCCTACTCTTTATAACATATCCCAAATTAGTTTGCACCATTAATTAAGCACAATACTTGATAAGACAAAATAAATGCATCACTAAACACACTTTTAACATAATAAAATAAACTGCCTAGTTATTGCTGTTGTTGTGTGTCTTCAAGTCATTTCCAACTTATAGCAACCCTAAGGCGGCCCTAATCATGGGGCTTTCTTGGCAAGAGTTGTTAAAACCCTTTTGCAATTGTGTATATGTGCCTTCAAGTCACCTGTCAACTTACTGTGATCCCTATGAATTTTATAATATTTTCTTAGGCAAGTAATACCCAGAGGTGTTTTTGCCTGTGCCTTCCTCTGAAACACAGCCTACAGCACCTGGTATTCATTGCTCATCTCCTATCCAAGTATTAACCAGGGCTAACCCTTCTTAGCTTCCATGATCAGAGAGATCTGGTGCCTTAAGTAATTACCAACGTTTAAATCAAGGGTTAGTAATTGTAGCTGCCCCCAGACGCCACTTTTCTGTCCTTGAGACCCCTCTGGAAATCATACAGGCTTACAAAAATGAAAACAGCAAAAACAAAGCAGTAGTGGCAAATCTCGAGGTATTTTTTTTTTAATTAACATTGTAGGGGGGCAGTTCTCTGAAACCTATCTAAAAGGTGAACTCCCACTGCCCCCAAAATTTCCAGGAGATGCAATTTGCCTTTTTCTGGGCTACAAGAAGGGTAACCCAAGGAATCTGGATGGGGAAAAATTGTTTTGAAAAGGAGTTGCAAGAACTGTGTGAGGTCTCTAAGAATTCTACTCTTAATTAAGTAATTTCCAGAGAAACCCAAGACCAGGGAGGTCATGCCTCTTTACCTGCATATCACTGAAAGCCTGATACTTACAGCAAGGACCAAAGCAAACCTCTCTCTGTGTCCAAAGTGTATATCTAGCTGCCAACCTGATCTTACCCATGCTTCTGTTTCACTCCATTTTCATTTATTTTCTGCCAATCTGCTGAACCTGTGGACCCATCCCTCATTCTGTGAGATTTTATCCTTTAAAGAAACTAAGCTGTTGTGCTTCTATTGTCCTTTCTGGCTATGCTGATGCATTGGCAGCCACATTTCTATTGCTCACGAAGAGCTAACAATCCTTTTGCTCAGTTTCTGGAAAGCTGCCAGTACAATCTTGTTCTGGGTTATCCTTTCCACAAATAAAAAGCCTGTTCAATCAGGGCTGCAATTTTTCCTCCAGGATATTTTCTCAGCACACTCTAAATTCCAAAAATGCAGCTGGCATTTGAAGCTACAACATGAGGGACTATTCTAAAATTACACAGGAGTGACAGACGAAGTCCAAGTAAGTAATGTGTTTCTTGCTAATATGTGTGAATCTCTTTTTGTCTAAATAATCCTTTCAGCCAGTAAAGATGCAATATCTTAGACCACACCTGAACATAAACAGTTTTCTCAAGCTTAATACAAATAGTTAACAGAAGAGGTGCTACAGAGGTGCTATACACACTGGACAAAACCCAAAGGAAAGGAAACAATCTGTGTTGTATTTCTCTTATCAGGCTAATAGTGCATTAGAAAACTATTCTAGTATCTTATGTAATATGTGCATGTGTGTGGCCACGTGCCTTCAAGTTCTCTGTTGACTTATGGCGACCCCATAAGTTTCACAAGGTTTTCTTAGGCAAAGAGTATCAGAGGTGCTTTGGCCAGTTCCTTCCTCTGAAATACAACCTGGTATTCATTGGCGGTCTCCCATCTAAGTACTAACTAGGGCTGACTCTGATTAGCTTTCAAGACTAGAAGAGACCTAGTGCCTTTAGGGTAACTGGGCCCTTTATATAACTTAGAAGGCATTTATATACAGCAGATACATATGCTGAATTTGTATCAGCTGAGTTAGTCACAGAAAGGCAGCAAAAACAAGCTATTCCCTTAAAGATAGAGAATTTCTAACAGCAAAGTAATTATCAACTTTTAAGGAAATTTGGTAAAACAAAATATTTAGTAAATCAAAAAGACTGCTTCTCTTATATGAGCGTGGCCAAAATTTAAGATCATCAGTGGAGGAATTACTGCATATTCCTCCACACTGTGAGTATAGTCTGGTGGGTACATATGAGAGGGCTTGCACTGTACTAGCAATCCAACTGTTGAACTCCTTTCCAAGGGAAGTCACGCTGGCCCGATTCCTTCCGAGCTTCCAGGAGTCAATGAAGACTGTGTTGTTTTGTGTGGCCTTTGACTTCTAAAATTAGGAGTGTCTGCTGATTTTAACTGTTGACTGGCTTGCCTGATGACCGCCTGGTTTTAAAATGATTTTTAAAGAAGGATTTTAATTAATCTTTACTTATTTAATATTTTAAAGTATTTTTCTCAATTGTACCTCACCTTGGTGGCCCTAGTATATGATAAATAAAGGTCTTGAATAAACAAATAAACTTTTTTAAAAAAAGGTACATTTCAATTGTTTGACAGACAGCTGTATAAAAACATACACACAGTAAGCAGCTACTCTTTATTGTTCTGCATTTCTCTGATTCTAGGATTTGTTTGTTTTTTAATCTGTTAAACTTTGGGATATTGTTATCATATACACACTTTCAAGACCACTGCAGTCTCATCAGGGAATATATTTCCATTCAGCAAGCTTTTGATAATTGGCATAGTGCTCCCCAATGGATTATCACATATTGAATAATTAACGCTCAACTCTTCTCTGTTTCCACACATTATTACACAATTCCAGAAATATTACTAAAGTTATATATTCAGTATTAAAACAGCTATTCCAAAGAATTTGTAGAAATATGAAAGAAAAACGCAGCCTTACCTACGAACTGAAAATACATCTTCCCCAAATTGTAATACCATCTGTATAAAATCATAGCTTTAATTCACATTTCTTTAAAAAAAAAACCTTTTTAACTGAATGTTGGCTAGCACTGCTTTATGTAACTGTGACAGAAGTTCCTTCTACATTTAATTTCTGATACACTACAGACACATCACCAATTGGAAACTCGATCATTCTTGTACAGATTAAATGAACTGATTTATATCACCAGGCCCCATTCCTTTCTATCGCCAAGCTCAATTACAGCAGCAAGCACAGTAAAAACATGAAAAACCAAATGGGATTAATGAGGGCATGGAGAGTGCATTGGAGGGAAGGGGAAGCTAATCACTAAGCTTTTAACAGTCTAGTTACTTAAAAGCCACATATTTGAGTCGTGAGGTTTTTTTGGTAGAAATATATTCTCAAAGATGGCTACAACCACAAAGGGTCTACACTTTTGCTATTTTATTGCTCATTGTCATATTCCTGATATGACCATGTAGCTAAACCACAACTTATTTTACATCCAAAAAACTACAATTATCAACAATATCTAATGTCTATGTAATATCATGCTCCCTTTAGTCTAATAGTAGTGATACAAAGACTTATCTTTTTTTTTATTATATGACTAAATCACAAATACAAAACAAGAAAAAAAAATTAAACACCATGTGATATACATAATAGTGAATTAAAAAAAAATTTTTTTTCTTTTTCTTTTTTTCTCTTCTCTTAAGCAATACTAACTTTCATTGTTATTTTGCACCTTTACCCTTAAATTTATAAATCTGTTCAACTGTTATAATTTCACATTTAATTCAATATTTTTCACATCCCCTTTAATCTATTTCTATTGTTAATTCTTTTAACTTTTTTTTTAAAACAACATTGACATCACTTATCCATTTAAATCTATAAATCACAAGTTTAACACACACACCTACTAAGAATTACAAAATATACAACATAAAAGAAAAACAAAACTAAAACTAAAAAATACCCACCCCCCAGAGCCAACTTTTTATTTAATCCACTTTCCAAAATTGCCATTCTTCTTTTGACAGGGTAGTATTACTATCTCTTTTCAGAACTTTATCCAAAAATATTTTCCAAATTTCTTCAAAATCATTCCCTTTAACCAAACCTTTCATAAACCTAATTCTACATGTTAGTTTATCATTAATTGCAATTTTCCACACTTCGTTATACCATTCCTCTATTTGAAATTTTTCATTTGCTTTCCATTTTTTTGCTATTATTAATCTCGCTGCAGTTAACAAATTTGTTATTAATTCTTTCTTTACTTGAGTACACTCAACCTTATCATATATAGACAACAATGCAATATTTGGACATACTGGTATATCTGCTCCTATAATCTCTTTTATCTCTTTAAAAACCTTTTGCCAAAACTCCATTATCTTATTGCAATTCCACCACATATGCATATATGTACCAATTTCTTGACATCCTCTCCAACATAATCTTGAATATTTCTCATCTATTTGATTTAATTTCACTGGAGTCAAGTACCATTTCCACACTAATTTATAATAATTCTCTTTTATTCTTATTGATAATTTTTTTAAATGACGTTGTTTCCAAATTTTTCTCCATTCTTGTATATCTATATTTTGTACTATCTCTTCCTCCCACATTCTTCTAAGAAAATCCTCTTCTTGTTCTTTTGCTAATATTTTAAATATTTCACTTGTAATACCTTTTAGTATTTCATTTTCTTGCATATTTTCTCTTTGAATAATAATTTGTTCAAATTTAGTATATTCTTTAAAATCCTTAACATATCTTTTCATACTCTTTGTCCATTGCTCTAATTGTATATAATTTAACCAAGATATTTTAGTTTCCTGCAATCTCTCTTTCATTCTATCTTTATTTATCATTATTTTCATCCATTCTTTTAATCTATAAATTTTTTGTTTTTTTATTTCTTTCTCTATTATTTCTCTTAAATTTATTGGAAATTTTTCCATCATCACTATCGGAGTTAATATTGATATATTCGGTAATAATTTTCTTTTATTTTTTTTCCATATTTCTATTATATTTTTTATAAAAGGATTTTCTATCTTCTCCATTTCTTTCTTTGAAAAATTCCTAAAAAATATATTTTCTAATTTTGTCTCAATATTCATATCTTCTATCTCTAACCAATCTAAATCACCCTTTCCTGAAACCCCCTCTATGATACATCTCAATTGATTTGCATAATAATACCATTTTAAATTTGGAAGTCCCAGGCCACCTTCTTTTTGACTTTTATACCAATATTTCTTGTTAATCCTCGATTTTTTATTTCCATTACAAAAATTATTTAATATCTTTTGCCACTCCTTTAATTCTTCCTCTGATATTTTTATTGGTAACATTCTAAACAAAAAGTTAATTTTAGGTAAAATTTTCATTTTTACCACTGCTATTCTACCAAACCACGATAGCTTTATATTTTTGTAGTCCTCTAATTTCCTTTTTGTTTCTAATCTTAATTTCTTGAAATTTTTTTCCTGTAATTCTTGTAAATTTTTTGTAATCTCTATTCCTAAATATTTAATTGATTCTTTTATTTTAAGTAATCCTCTTTTACTACTTATAAATTTTTGTACTTCTTCTTTAGTATAATTAAATAACATTATTTCTGATTTGGCCCAATTTATTTCTAATCCCGTCTTCTCCCCAAACTCTATTAAATGTTTATCTATCCTATCTATCTTTTCAATTGGATCCTTAATTGTCAACAATGTGTCATCTGCAAATAAGCTTATTTTATTTTTTTCCTTAACTCCAATTCCTTCCAAATTCTCATCATTTCTTATCACATTCGCTAACATTTCTATAACTATTGCAAATAAAACTGGAGATAATGGACATCCTTGTCTCGTTCCTCTTGTTATTTGAATCTGTTCTGTAAATCCATCATTTACCATCACTACAGATGTATTATGTGAATACAATTGATTTATTAACCCTTTAAATCTCTCTCCTAATCCTATTTTATTTAAAATTGTTTTTAATGCCGGCCATTCCACACAATCAAAGGCTTTAAATATATCTAGGGCTAAAATTCCAGCTTTTTGTTTATCTCTGTCCATTATATTTATTTTATTTATCGTTTTCCCTATTAAATTTGCCATCTGTCTTCCTTGAATAAAACCACATTGATCTTTATGTATATACTTATAAATAAATTTATTTAACCTCTTTGCCATTATTGCTGTCAAGATTTTTGCATCTTGATTTATTAAAGATATTGGTCTATAAGAACCTGGATCCATAGGATCCTTATTTGGTTTTAAAATTAATATTATTAGTGACTGCTTCCATGATAATGGAATTTTTTCACCCCTCAATATACTATTATATAACACTTTTAGTTTAGGAATTAAACCTTTTTTAAATGTTTTATAATATTCTGGACCTAGTCCATCCAATCCTGGTGATTTTCCTCCTTTTAAATTATTTATTACTTCTTCTATTTCCTCTTCTGATATCATTTCTTCCATCAATCCTTTATCTTGTTCTGTTAGTCTTACTTTCCAATTTTTATTAATATACTCCTCTATGTTCTCTAAAGATTTATCTTCTGCTGAATACAATTCTCGAAAAAATTCCTCAAATATTTTTAATTTCTCTTTCATCAACCTTTTTTCTTTACCAAATTTATCTTTAACTACGCCAATCATATTTCTAGTTTTTTTTTATTGTACTGATTTAGCCAGCATTTTAGAATTTTTATTACTATATTCAAAATATTCCCTTTCCAAGTATATTAGATTTTTCTGAACTTCGTCCATTTCTATCTTTTCTAATTCATCTCTTTTTGCTTGTAATATTATTAATTTCTGTTTAGTTCTATCTATTATATAATCATTCTCTAGTTCCTTTATTTCTTTTTCTAATTTTAATTTTTTTTCTCCTAATTGTCTCTTTAATTTGCTTGATTCTTTAATGCATAATCCTCTTACCACTGCCTTCATTGTATCCCACAATACATCTTGTGTTACTTCCTTATTGTTTATATCCCAAATTTCTTGCCACTCCTTCTCTATTTTATTTACTATCTCCTTATAATTAAATAACTTAGTATCCAGTCTCCACCTTTTTGCTTCTCTATAATTCCTTTTCATAGTTATATCCAAGTTCATCAGAGCATGATCTGTCACTTTTATTGTTTCAATTTCTGTATTTATTAATCTAGGTATCATATTCTTTGAAACAAAAATATAATCTATTCTTGAGTAATTTTTATGAACTGATGAATAATACGTATATTTCTTTTCTTCACCCTTTATTAGCCTCCAAACATCTATCAGTTCATTTCTACTCACTAATTTATTCAAAATTGTTATATTATTATATCTATCTCTAATTGATGGATCTGATTTATCTTTCCATCTATCCATCACCATATTAAAATCACCTGCGATTATTGTATAATCTCCTTTCATTTTTTTGATCTTATTAAATATTTCTTCATAAAACTCTTTTTGCTTCTCATTAGGTGCGTAAATATTCATTATGACATTTGTTTCTCCATCTATTTCACCTTGTATAATTACATATCTACCTTTTTCATCTAACTCCACACTTGTTACAATGAAATTGCATCTTTTGGAAATTATTATTGCAACTCCTCTTGATTTGGATGTACCAAATGCTTCCTCATAAATGGCTACCCAGTTCAATCTAAGCTCATTTTTTTTAACTCTTTTTCCATGTGTTTCTTGTAAAAAAATTATATCGGCCTTATCTTTTTTTAATATCGATTCTATCCTTTTTCTCTTTATTATTGACCCCAAACCTTTCACATTCAATGTTGATATTCTCAATCTATTCTCCATTTTTCATATTTTGAATTTTCTAATCCCACTCCCCATTGGCTCTTTAATGTGATGGTGCTCCCCTTCCCCTTCCCTTCCCCCCTCCCACTCCCCTCCCCCTTCCCACCCTCCCCTCCCCTCCCCACACAAACATTTGTCCCCCCTCTTCCTCCAAAGCGCTTCTGCCTTGGAAACGACCAGCCATGGTCCTGGGGGTGTGTGTGAAGGTATGCCAACTCCCGGCATAGAGACCAATACCCTCTCCCGATTTATTTTCTTTCCCATATTTTTTTCCCCTCTCTTCCCCCTCCCTTCCCTCTCTCTACCCTCTTGCTTTATATATATATAAATCTATCTCTATGCATTTATAATCTATAAGAATATATTTTACTCAGTAGTCATCTACCCTTCTCCTACTCTATGAAGTTCTCTTTCTTCTTCTTCTGTTATATCATATTGTTTCTTCCAGTCCTCCTCCGCCTCTGTCCTTTCGTTTATCTCCCGAAGTCTTCTTCTTTGCTCCTCCTGTTGCTCCTCCCGCTGCTCCTTCTTCAGTTACTCCTCCCACTACTCCTTCCTCAGTTGCTCCTCCCGCTGCTCCTTCTTCAGTTGCTCCTCCCACTGCTCCTTCTTCCGCTCCTCCAACCGCACCTTCCTCTTCCTTTTCCTCTTGCTGGATCAGTTTCAGTTCTCTCAGGAGTTGCAATCCTTGTTCAAGAGAATTTATTCTGTGGTATTTGCCAGCATATTGGAATTTCAGGAAGATGGGATATCCCCAACTGTATCTTATCCCAACTCTCTGTAGAACTATGATGCAGGGTTTCATTTCCCTTCTCCAATTTATTGTTTCGCGGCATAAATCATTATATATTTCCACTGTGTTATCTCGATACTTCAATATTCCTGGATTCTTTCTAACAGCTCTCATCAAATCATCTTTCTTGTTGAAATTCGCAATTCTCATTATAATATCTCTGGGAATTATTCCTCTTTTTGCAGCTGACACACGATGAATTCTCTCTATGTCATGATCTTCCCATAAAATCTCAGGAACAATGCTTTTTAGCCATTTTAAAACTTCCTCTTTCAAGGATTTTTGACTTTGTTGTGGCTGCTCTGCGAATCCACGAATCCTCACGTTGTTTCTTCTGTTCTGGTCTTGGAGCTGGATAATTTGTCTCTCTAACAAAGAAATCTTGCCATCATGTTCTGCTAGTTTGGTCTGCTGATTCCCTTGGGGTTTTTTTATATCATCCACTTTAAGGTCCAATGCTTTTAACTCCTGTGAGATTTTTTCCTGCAATTGCCCCATTTCTGCCCTTATATTAGATGTTATTGTAGTAACAAGAGCTTGATTAGACTCTGTAATAAGCTTGTGTATAAAAGTTTTTATCTCTTCATTAGCTCCGTTCGCAGCTTTCTTCGCCGCCATTTTAATGACTTTTTCGTCTCCGTTAGAGTTTAAGTTTATATTTTCAAAATCTCTAACTAGACGATTATATGTTTTATCTGTTGCTGTAGGTCGCTTCCAAACAGGGTGTTTATAGACCTTTTTTTAGGCGGCATATATCTCAAGGACCACAAAGGGGGGAAAAAAACTGTTTTGCTTTCGGTCCGTTTCAACAGTTATTTGCAGTTTAAACAGAGTCTTTTATTTTCCCTCCAGTTGGAGAAGAATCGAAACCAATCCACTATCTTATCTTACATTCTTTCCCACATTATTCAATTAATTACTCACATTCTTTCTTTGTTTTGAAAAAGGCTTCTGGAATTATTTTATAATCATCTGTTCCGGGAGTCGAATATTTAGCCTCTCTCTGCCATCGTAGTTGGCTCCTCCCCCCACAAAGACTTATCTTTTACTGAGACAAGACTGCTAAAATAATGGTCACTAACTAGGTACACATATTAGCTAACTGGGATTGTGTAGTTTCACCTCCTGACACCAGATTTTCACGGATGTGACATAATATCCTTTCCACTTTGTGACAACCTTTACCACAGCAATTTTGTTTAATGAGTATCTCCTGAGCACACACCTTGAAAACTCTGCTGCAGAGGATTTTGTAGGATCTACATGGGTGGACTATTAACCAACTATAACCCCATTAAAAAATAGAAGTGTAATTATTTATTTATTATGTATTTATTTAAATAATGAAGTGGATATAGCAACGGTTTGGGGCGCAGCTAAAGCCGTTTTCCATGGAACCCTCATCCAAAAAACATGTGAAAGAGAAACGCAACAAAGAGCAGAAATGGATGAACTATTGGGCAAGATTAGAAATATCGAAAACAAGTTGAGTTCAGACCCAAATAACAAAACCCATATCTCCACAATGAAGATACTACAAAGACAGTATCAAACAGGTTTCCTTCCTGGGATGGTCGCTGAAGAAATGGGTAAGAAACTGAAATCCGCGAAGCAGAACTTCTTTGTAAATACCTATAAACCAGGAAGATGGCTGGCTCGCAAAATAAGAAAAGAAAAGACAAAAAGACTTATTTTGCAAATTAAGGAAGGCAACAGAAACATTCCAGAAATAAATCTGGAAACCCTTGTATAATTACTTTAGTAATTTGTATTGTGATCAACATGTGGTGAAAAGTGGAAACTTGAAAACTATTTACAATCTCAGAAGCTTCCTCAAATTAAGTTAGAATATAGAGAGATACTGAACTGGCCTATTTCTTTGATGGAAATAATAGAAGCAATTGATAGAACTAAATTGGGAAAAGCTCCAGGCCCAGATGGGCTTCCAGCCAATTTTTACAAGCACTTCAGAAACCAGCTAGCGAAACCATTGCAGAAATTGTTAAACTCAATTTGGAAAACAGTAAGATCCCAAACAGCAGGCAAAAAGCAAATGTTGTATTGATCCCTAAGACCAACTCTGAAGAAGTTACATGTAAAGATTTTAGTCCAATTTCTCTCCTAAATGATGATTACAAGATATTTGCATCAATTTTGGCCAAGCAGCTAGAACAGATTCTTCTGAGCTATATCAATGAAGATCAAACAGGTTTCCTTCCTGGGAGACAAATGAGGGACAATATGAGAATTGTAATGAGTATTTTGGAATATTTCGAGTCATATAATGAGAAGAAGGGAGCTTTACTTTTCTTAAATGCAGAAAAGGACTTCCACAATGTCAGATGGATTTCATGTTGATGGTACTGGAGAAATGAAGTTGGGACAGGCATTCCCGACCTGGATCAAGTGTATTTATTATGATTAAAAGGCATACTTGATTATAAGGAGCCCTGGTGGCGCAGTGGTTAAATGCCAGTACTGCAAGCCACAAGGTTGTGAGTTTGATCCTGCCCGGCTCCAAGGCTGATTCAGCCTTCCATCCTTTCACAGGTCGGTAAAATGAGTCCCAGCTTGTTGGGGGCATGTATAGAAATGTTTCGAAATACATGCTATTTGTAAGTTGTTCACCACCTCGATCCATATGGAGAGGTGGGATACAAATAAATAATATAAAATATAAATAACTTCCGATCAATCTGCAACATTTCCCATACAGAAAGGGACAAGGCAAGAATGTTCTCTGTCTCCATTACTGTTCATTTCAAGGTTAGAAGTAATTCTAAAAAAGCTTTGAAAGCAGGACGACATTCGAGACATGAAGATTGGGAAAGACGAATATAAAACCCCGGCGTTTGCTGATGATGTGGTGCTTTTCTTGGAAGACCCGCTACTCCAAATAGCTAATGTAAATAGAGAGACAAATCAGTTCAGGAGTTGGCAGGGTTTAAGATCAATAAACAAAAAACAAAAATGTTAATTAAAAATATCAAAAACCAAGAGAAAAGCCAATTAGAGGAATTATCTGGAATCCAACTGTACCCATAGCGTAAAATATCTGGGAATTCAGGTTACAAACAACAATCAACTTTTCAAAACAATTACTTAACAGCCTGGAAATCTATTCAGGGGGAAATGGTGGTCTGGAAACAGTTAGCCTTGACTTTATTGGGAAAAATTGTTCATAATGAATATTTTACCGCGTATGTTATTCTTATTCCAAATGATTCTGATACCCATCCCTTATAGGTGGTTTGAGAATTGTAAAAAAGAGATAGTAAGATCCCTTTGGGATGGGAAAAAAATGACGGTTAAGCTTAACCCAAGGACTGACCTCCGGGAACAAGGTGGATTTTCTATGCCTGACTTAAGAATGCATTATGTGGCTGCATGCTTGGTATGGACAAGACCATGGGTACTCTTGAATAACTGTCAACTTTTGGCGCTGGACGGGCACAATCTGCACTTCGGAGGGCATGCTTACCAATGGTATGGCAAGGCTGAGGTGCAGAAAGTGTTCCTCCGACATGTAATTCGGAAATCCCTCTTCAGGTTACGGATTAAGTACAAACTCCTTCTATATGCTAAGTTGCCACCTTCTATCTCTCCAGCAGAAGCACTTCAGATAAAAGGCTTAAGGAGAGAAGGAAACTAGTTTACCTATAAAGATCTAGCATATCTAGAAGATGGGGTAATCAAACTGAAAGATCAACAACAGCTTCAACAAGAGGGAATTGTTATACAGTGGTTTCCCTACTTCCAGATCAAAGAGAGGTTCAAAAAGGATATGGAAAGGGGTGGTATAACTCTGGAACCTCTAACTCTAGAAAAAAAACAGTGGCAGGGTGGGGATACCCACCTGCTGTCAAAAATGTATAAATTAATATTGGGGATCAATCTGGAAGGGGAAACCATTAAAGAATACATGATTAAATGGGCATGTGATTTAGGTCATAATATATATCTAGACAAATGGCAAATGGTGTGGAAAGACTGTTCCAAATTTACCCGATCTTACATCTTGCAAGAGAAAGCTCTGAAAACATGGTTCAGGTGGTATCTTCCACCTGTGAGAATTGCCAAAATGTTTAGGAGTGCTAAGAATAGATGCTGGAAGTGTAACAAAGAGATTGGTACCTTTTTTCACCAGTGATGGGGGTGCCAAAAGGTTAAGAAATTTTGGAGGATATGTTCAAAAATTCAAAAAAATATTGCTTGTTAAAATAGATTTAAAACTGGATTATTATTTTTTTGCTGGATATTTCCCACTTGGATAAGCAAACAGAAGAAAAACTCGGTAGATTGATTTGGCATATGGTTATGGCGGCAAGAATTATTCTCGCCAGACATTGGAAAAAAGAGTTGATACCACCCGAGACAGAATAGTTTGAGAAACTCGCAGAAATTGCTGGGATAGAAAAACTCACCTGTATGATAGAAAACAAACCAGAGGGTAAATTCTTAAAAACTTGGCAACCATTGTTAGAGTATCTACATATCAGAACTGGGATCAATTAATGGATTAAGAGGAAAATTTGTTCAAGAGATTTAAAGTAGGAAGTTTATGAAAAGGAGTTCAGAGAAGGTTGTCACAGTCAATTATCCATGAAAGTGGCTACTTTTCAACTATGAGACTAGGAAATTTTCTGTACATACTTTGTTATTAGTATACATATAACAAAAGTGAAATTGATTAATATACAGGTTAAATTGTATATATATAATTTATGTATGTATATACATTCACATATATATACATGTATATACATACTCTCACACACACACACACAGACAGAGTCTCATTCTTAGCTTGGAGGGGGACTGATAAGAAAATAGCTGCACGCTGTTTTGTCATCAGAGGGAAAGGTCTCTTTTGTAACTATCTGTTAATTGTCAGATGTTTTGTGTAACCCTAAGCCCACGAATGCTCTCAAGTACTTGCACAAATTGGGTAAGATCTGGCATGCTAGGGAATGTTTTTTAATTTGTCAGCTATTGTGATACGGACTTTTTATCAATGTATGACACTGTTATGCTGATGCTGTTTCGAATGCATTGTGGATGATTTGATACGCTTGTGTTCTAGATTTGGAAGTGCAGACAGATGTTTGTGTACATCAATGTAATGTATGTTATTTATGTTCTATGTGCATATATGTTATGTTACTATGTGAAATTCATGTCTTTTATCTTTCTTTTTTTCCTTTCCAGTTCCCCCTTCCTTTCTATTGCTTTGTTGAATAAAAATAATTTAAAAAAATAAAAGTGTAATTGAAAAACTTTCTTTTCTTCTGCAATCAATAAGGTGTTAAACCATATCCAAAAGTAATTAAGATCAATCCAAGAATAACTACATTATCCAATTCCACAGTCAAAATCTCTTGGATATGAGACCCACCCACCTACCTTCAATCAGAACAAAGACAAGAGCAGAGCACAAATTAAACGACAAGAAATTCACTATTTTTACCTTGCCCAGATAAAAAGTCCAATTGGTCTGGCGTGATTTATAAATCTAGTAATGTAGGTATCACAGACATTTTAAAACTGTCATTTTGGCACTTCTAATGTTTCAAGAATGCAAATTATGAAAACTCCAAAGCCTATTATCATAAAAAAATGAAGTTCACTTTTCCTCCTCTGGTTTGCAGGGGCATCAATGAGTTTTTAAGATGGTTTCTCAAAGACGACAGCTACCGCAGCATAACTGAGATTGCTACATTTGTTTCACTACCGACAGTTTTTGTACTAAGTAAGTAACTGTTTGTTGCTTGTAGCCAAAGGCCATTGCAAAATATACATAGTAGTAATAATAAAAATACAATAATAATAATACAAAGCACAGACAAGTAAAACATTTATACCACCATATACGTAGAAGGGGTAAATATACAAGAACTATTTATGCATGTTGGCTTCCATATCTCTAAAAGTTCAACTCATCGAGGAAATGACAGAGAATGCCAAACATTTTTTGCTAATATGGAGCAATATAGCAAAATAAAATAGATTAGAAAATCTGGAGGATGACTTTTCACAAAGCTCTCTCATATCTTCCTTCCTGCGAGAGCAATACAGACTACATTACAAGAAAACATACTGTCAATATCCCTCAGTAAAAATACTATCTTTTCCTGTGTTGAACTATCTATCAAAATAGTGGAGGGGAAAACCTCTCTCTGGGAGAACTGTACAGTGAGTAGCAGCAGTGATGGTTCTACCAGCTCCACATACATATTCAGTTTGAACCACAGGAGTTTTCAAATATCTACCACACAGAATTGCTATTGGCACTATCTTTATCAACGACTTGGATGAAGGAATAGAGGGCATGCTCATCAAATTTGCAGATGACACCAAATTGGGAGGGGTTGCTAATACGCCAGAGGACAGGATCAAAATTCAAAATGACCTGGATAGATTGGAGAGCTGGGCCAAGACTAACAAAATGAAATTCAACAGAGAGAAGTGTAAGGTCCTACACTTAGGTAGAAAAAATGGAAAACAGAAATACAGGATGGGGGACACATGGCTGGATAGCAGTACGTCTTAACAGGAGTCTTAATTGTCACGATATGTAAAGGGTTAATCTTACTTGATGCTACGCTGCTTCTTCTGACCTTGCCCTTTAAGCTCAAGGTGTAGACTGAAATAAGGCTACGCAGCTGTATGTTAATTTATGTGTTTGACTGAGGTACATGTAGAGTACCTAATAATGTACAGCTGTGTGGAGTGTATATAAGCTGTTTGGAAAAGCTGCTCTTTCTCTTTCTTTTTTCTCTTGTCTCTTCGCTGTGCTGGTTTGTGTGTTACTCTGCTGTTTTTACTGTTTAACTTTATGACGGGCTTTTGCTAAATGCCTTAATTTGTTACCCGCAATAAACCTTTTGTATTTTTCCTTATTGCGGTCTGAAGTGGCTGTTTTTCCTCTAGGCTGTAGTTTATGCCAGAGGTTCTTTGGAGGTCCTTGTTTGCTTAAACAAGTACCCCAGTTTTCAGGCTTGCTAGGCAGGCAGCCGACATTAATAGACCACAAGCTGAACATGAGTCAGCAGTGTGATTCGGCAGCCAAGAAAGCCAATGCAATTCTCGGCTGCATCAATAGGAGTATGGTGTCTAGATCGAGGGAGGTACTGGTACCACTCTACTCTACTTTGGTTAGACCTCATCTTGAATACTGTGTCCAGTTCTGGGCATCCCAATTCAAGAAGGACATGGTCAAGCTGGAGCAAGTTCAGAGGAGGGCAACCAAAATGGTGAGGGGCCTGGAAGCCATGCCCTATGAGGATAGACTTAGAGAGCTGGGTATGTTTATTGCAGAAGAGAAGGTTAAGAGGGGACATGATAGCCATGTTTAAATATTTGAAGGGATGCCATGTAGAGGAGGGAGAGGGTTTGTTTTCTGCTGCTCCAGAGACCAGGACAAGGAGCAATGGATTCAAGCTGCAGGAAAGGAGATTCCACTTGAACCTCAAGAAGAACTTCCTGACAGTCAGGGCTGTCCGGCAGTGGAATATGCTGCCTCGGAGTGTAGTGGAGTCTCTTTCTTTGGAGGCTGGATGGCCATCTGTTGGGAGTGCTTTGAGGGTATTTCTGCATGGCAGGGGATTGGACTGGATGGCCCCTGTGGTCTTTTCCAACTCTACATTTCTATGATTCTATGAAATCACAATTCAGTACATGCTTTCTATACCCATAGGACAGTTATTACTCTCAGGTAACTTGGTGTAGAATGGGTTTCCACGAGAGGGCCATACCAACTTGAAAAATGTCCGGACTGGACCAGTATGTTACCAATGGATTTGTTATGAACGAACACCTGATCTCTGTGGCCATTTCCACACTACACTGTTATAGTGCTATTATTCCACTTTCAACATCCTGTGGAATTCTGGGGTTTGTAGTTTACTGAGGCCAAGGAACTCTTTGGCTGAGAATTCTAAAGGCCCCTCCCTAAACTTCAAACCAGAGGATTCCATAGGATGTTGAAAGTGGAATAAAAGCAATGTGGTGCAGATATGGCCTTAGTTTCCTCCTGGACCTAAACTGATCAGTTTATTATGTATAAAACTATACTTAGACATTTGTGGGATGCAGTTATGAGCCCATTCCCCCTCTTGTTCAGTTGCTCAACCCACAGAATTTTGGGGAGATAGCTGTCCTCCAGATGATTCATCTTCACTCAGAACCACAGCATACACAATTCTGGCTGTAATGGAAGAAAGTCTGTTTCAGTTCTTGACATGGCTACTGGTGTACCAGGTGGTGAGGCCTTTCCCAAAAATTTGTTCTGAATTATCTCCATATTTTTCAGGTTGGACACACCTCATATAGTAATTCTGTCATGATTTTAGATTATATCATTTCAAGAGGGGAGTCACAGTTGTCCTCCATTGGTATAATAGAATTTCCAGACATGCTGTAGCCCCTTGGCAAATATAATACTGATGTTCTTTATCTGGGTCTTCCATGTTGAATTAAAGCTGAAATGGAGTCCAAGGTATTTAAATGTTAATTTGTTCTGTCATCTGTCTATCCAGCTCCCCTGTGTGCCTCATTTGCTTTTTACCAAAGATTAACACCTCTATTTTTGTATAGTTGATCTTAAGATATTCTTGTTTGCAGAAATGGCCAAACTCTGATTAATATTCGAGGCCAATTTTTGAGAGCGACATCAACAGTATATCCTCAGCATATAATAACATCATTAGTTTTCTATCCTCAATAGTTGGTGCATGCAATGTTGTACAGACAAAAGTCTGAACAATACTGTTAATGTAAAAGTTAAATAGAAAAGGGGCCAAGATGCAACCTTGCTTGACTCTTTCTTGTATGCTGACTTGTTTTGTTAGAGCTCCTTTAAACCCAACTCTAATGTCCATACTCTTTTGGTCATGTAATTTCTGCATTAAACAAAAAAGTTGTTTGTCAATTTGTTTTCCCAAATTTATCTCAAGAGTTGTTGCCCATTAACTAACATAGCTACAAAAATACTCTTAGTGGGACCTGATATAGATTTTGTGATTACATGGTGCAAATACAGTATTGTTCCAATGTGAATAGCCCTCCTCTTTATGCCTGCTCTTCATTTATAATTTTTGTAGAATCCTCCCAGTCTTCAAGTTTATGGAGAAGGGAGTGTGCATATAGTTTATATGCCACATAGAAGAGCTTACTAGTTTATAATTATGTGGATAATCTATGGGTACTAGTATATACTAGAGGACCAGCCTGAAGGTACAATCACTGTATTTTTTACATCTGTAAACAATCTGGATACAGTTGGCACCCACCATTCCAAGTTATTTTTAAACACTTCTGGAAGCAACATATCTTCTCCAGGTGCCTAGTAAGGCACAAGCACCTGAAACAATCTTTCAATATCCTGTGAAGTTACTGGATGTCAAACAAGTAGTTCTGGTTCCTGCTTTGTTTGCTATGACTTATTTGAAATTCCTTTACCAAAGATGTTTTCAAAATAGGCTACTCAACTGGTGACAGTACTTCTGGCTATACATAAAGCCTTCTTTCCTCTAGTGCTATAGAAACTAGGATCAAAAACTTCTTTTCATCATGTTTCATCATTGTCTGATTTAATTCCTTCCAGTTGCTCACAAAATTTTCTTGCTTTTTTCTCCTAAGAAGGGATGTGTACTCATTTACATCTGCACTAACCTTTCTGCACTTCTTTCTGAAAGATTTCCTTATGAAACTTGCAAGTACTTTTCTCACTTTCTTACAGTCCAGATCAAATCACCTGTAAGCAGGGAGATTTCTGGGCAGATGCTATGGATGTCACCACATCCCTCCACTGCTTGCCTCCTCAAATCCAACATTCACTCACTCCACAACATGTAGATTACATTTTCTGCTGAATGGATACACTGTTTTAGTCTTTTATAACCTGTAACTATGTCCTCCATTTATGCTTTAGCTTGGAGAATCAGCCTGATCCTATAATGAAACTGAATATAGCACTTAATATACATTTAATTTTCTTCCCTTTTGTCAAGGTTACCTAAATAGGCCATGGACCTCCCTCCACAGAAGATTACTGTGACACTGCTCTCTGTTTTCTTTCTGCTGGTAGACAAAGACTTTTTTATTTAGACAACCTTCTGGTGATTAATGATTGTTGCAGAAGGGCTTTTAAACAATATGTGTGCATGTATGTGTGTGTTTTACTTTTATTTTCATTATTATTTTATTTTCATTTTTATTATTTATATATTTATATGAAATTGATTTATTTATTTTTGTGTTTTAAATGCTTTTAAACAGTTTTATATTACTCCTGTTTTTAATAGGATAAGATGTAGTGGTAGTGTTGTTTTCTACATTTTCATTATAATCACTGTTTTTCAGCTGTGCTTCATTTTGATCTACACTATTAATCACCTCGAGTCCCATGGGCAGGATATAAAATAAATTCCATTGGGAGGTGGTGCAGCTGACAGAAAACAAAACAACTTTTTCAGTGAAAGATAAAAGGGCAAGTAAAGTCTGGCCCAGGGCTTTTACGTACCCCCAGCCCCCTTTTTTGTGGCCCTTCATGCTCCCTAAGACACCAGAAGAGGAGCAAACAAAGACACTACCAATTTCAGCAGCCCAACACTCTCAGCAGTGTAGTTCATCCATAGGCACACACACACACATACCAGCTGCAAGCATCAGAACAATCCGCAATGAAACCCTGCCCAAAAATGTGCAACTGGTTCAAATCAATTATTAATTATATACTGGACACAGAAGGCTATTTTATTACAAGGGGCAATGATTAATTAAGAATCTGGCTGACCTGGAAGTTTTTTGCAGAGGCTCTATCTCCCTGGAGCAGAGGAGCTGAAAAGTCAGAATACTTCCTTCCTAGCCAATTCCAGGTCTCTGCGATATAGGGACTGTGTGTCCACCAACCACTACCAAGGTCTGCTTGTAAAAAGAACTTTAGCTCACAATTGTGCCACCCTGCTACTGAGAGTGCTACCTCAAGTAGCCAACCAAACCAGATAAAATTAAAAATTCTCAACTTTAATTAAAGAAACAGAGAATTAATATGGATGTATAGTGTTAATTTGTTTTAGAATTAACTTAGACTTAATCTAATGAATTTAACATTCAGTGGCACATATAAATTTAACAAATAAAAACAAACTGATTTCTGGCCCCTAAGAATTCAAACGTGTGGCTCTTTGACCACTTGACCAACGAGGAAAGCAGCCCCCAGCCATGCTGCAGTTGGCTACCTCAGGGTTACCACATCAAAGCATCCCAGACTTTCTCTATAATTTTTTCAGGTTCTCTTCTTTCGCTGAGGGACTCTCTGACATTTTTTCCTATATCCAATGGTTACTTCCAACAAGTACAGACCTACTGAAGCACTGAGAACATGCCCAACTTACGTACATTCAACTGATTCAACAGGTCTACTCTAGGTGGAACTAACAATTAGATTTAGGCTTTTAAAAGTTATTATCTTTTGCTCAAAATATTCCTTTCAGAAAGCCCTTGTGAAGTACATTTGAAAGAAAGATCTCACATCCACACTAAATCCCATTGCTGGACTGGTTTAGATAAACCATGAGTTTAGTTCAGTCACAATGTCAATTCGTAACTTGGCACTATATGCAGGAGTCTGGAACACCAGTTTCTGACAAGCCACTGTTTGCCATTACATCCAAATTGAAGATGGGGAAAGCAGAATGGAAATGACAGCATGTGGAAGGCAGGAAGGAATTGGAGCCTGAAGCTCATTACAACACCATTTGGAACAGCTAGCTATGGTTTGGCACTATGTCCCACCCAAGCCCCTGACTTCCAGACTAACAAAGTTCTCTATTTATTGAGCACATGAAATAGGGCAATCCTATGAGAAGAGGAAAGGAGGTAAAGGGATGTGGTAATTAAATGCATTCTAAATATATTAGCAGCTTATTTCTAGATTTTGTAGAGAAAAAGTTATCCTAAAACCTTAATATGAATCCATTTATCTCCAAAGAACAGTCAGACTTAACAGCACTGGGATTCAGAATCTTTTGTTGTATCTTTTAATAAGAATCTTAATGGCATTTTAAAGCAGCAGAAAATCCCTCTCAGAACATTGGTCTGCCTTCTACCATTTGGCAACACTAAAGTGTCCTTATGTTCATATTCATAACTTGTTAATTTTTAAACCATCCTGATGATAAAACATATTTACTGACAAATCTTTCTTCCTGAATGGACACAGATGGCACAGTTTATACACAGTTTGATTTTTTTTTAAAAAATTAGCATGTTAGGAAGAATGAGCATACAGTAGAAAGCCACCTGCATTTAATAATGAACACCTGATGTCTGCAACTCTCCTGGTTAACACATAAAGAAACAGGAAGGCCCTGGTAACTGAACTAGACATGCTAGCATGTGTATAAAGTAAACACAAAGCAGTTCTCACAGTGGCAGGTGTGCAAGAGTTGTTCAAAGCAATTAATGATGATTATCATAATCACTAATTCATTGGATTTAATTTAATTAATTTACTGTATTTTTCAGAGATGAGAGAAGCCTGTTGAAATGCTGGGCTTACACTAAGCATTTCTTTGAGAATGCCATCTCTATTAAAATAATTAAAGTGTTCCACTGCATTTCCTGAATAACTTACTTTTGCTTATCAAGACAGACCAAATTTCCACTCAGGCCACAACAGACCTTCACTTTCCCCCCTTCAAACCTTCAACCTACTCTTTGAATGTAACAGTCCCGCAAATTCCCTTTCACTCTAAAACGCCGACTGCGTTTTTATCAAGTTTTGTCCCCACCTGCAGACAAAGCCAAAGCACACTTTTTGAAGAAACTAAAATAGAAGCATGCTTCATTCCTAGACCTGAAGAGGCTTACTCTCAGGCAGAGTCAAGAACTCTGTATCTGCAAGCTGAAGATATCTCCTCTATGTCTGCATAAACCACTCTTCTGGGTGCGCATTCTAATCAGATGGAAGCACATCCAGAGCAATGACTCATGCACACACACCACACAAATAAAGATGAGGTGTCAATCTAATTAAGGTGTGTGTACTGCTGTGCAAGCAAAAACTCAGTAACTACATAATTCTAAACTCAGCATCCAACTTAAAGGTTCAGCCATAGATGCACTAATCACACAACAGCAATCACAACTAATTCAATTAAACTTATTTGACTTTAAAAATACATTGACAACCAAATTCTTGTGATGTGTCTTCTTTGTAAAGTTCAATAACTAAGAGCATAAAATACACATTAATTGAACGTTTGTGACTGATCTCTGTGACCCATTTTTCCTCATTTCACGGAAAACCCATTTCAGGAGGGGCTGAATTGGAACAGATACTTAACTTTTCCTCACCGCTTCTAATGCACTTCCCAGAAGAGTGTTCTGCACAAAAAAACAGCAAAAACTGTCACAATTCCAGACTTTCTGAAGCTACAAAATTAAAAACATTTAAGAATAAAAGCCCTCTCAGGATTTTATCAATAATCAATACATCGAATATACAACATTTCAAACAAATATAAATGAAAACCAGTAATAAAAATGTATACAGTCAAATATAAAAAAATTCAGTAAGATGTAACGGGGGGAGGCATGCATTCTTTATACTGAAATCTCAGATGGCTGCACCACCATGTACTCTCATTTTTTAAAAAATCTTTATGAAAGCAGCAGGCCCCTCCACCTCAAACTACTCCTACCCAGGAAGTATAGTTGGCAATTCTGCAATACCGCCATGTTTTTGCCTACAGGCTGTTTAAACACCAGGAAATGTCTTTTAAGAATGAAGAAGTGAACCGGAAGTTACATCTGGTTTTAGGAACATAAGACTCCCTGGGTCTGACACAGCCACTTACACACACATACCCCAAAGGTTGGCATATACATATATTTAAAGAGGGACCAGGGCGGGGACAGAAAAATATCCTTAAGGCAATTTTCCAGGTATTGTTGGATAACAACTTTCATTAGCCCTAGCCACTACAGCCAACAGTGAAGAAATACAAGGAGTCACAGTCCAACAACATCCAAAGAGCCATGTTACCTGACTGAGACAGCACATTAATCATCAGTATAATTTGGCATTTGTTTTAGCTCCACTACTACAAACCTGAAATTATTAAGGAATATTTTAAATTGTAAATACATGCCTACTAAATAATTATCTTATGTCTGTTCAAACATATGCCCTTAAAGTTTGGATTAGCAGTTATTTTTAACGTTTCTCATTCCTTCCACATAAGCCTTTCTTCAGAAATAAGGTATTTCAACATGCAAGTCAAACTGCTTTAGGCTGTAATGTTTTACACACACATCCCTGGGGGTAAATACTATTTAATCTTAGTAATGCTTATTTATGAGCAAACTTGTATAGGACTGTACTGCCACGCACTCAGAAAAAGCTAAGTCATAATTTGTTATCCCTTCATATTTGCTAAAGTAGTATAATTAATCATCTGTGTGATTAATGAGCTTCTGGATGACAAAACTGAAAACTTGCAGAATATTCAAACCTTTACTAAGCAAAAGTAAAAGTGTGGGAACACTTCTTACTCAAAATAAAAAATGTAACAGAAATTAAGCATAGCAGCATGTGTTTTTTAAATTTTGCATGAAGAGAGCAGCCCTCTATGTTTCAGAACCTTTGTGACGCTGCAGAGCTACTAGGCATGAGAGCCTGAATTTGCTGGATGCGCTCTCTTTTGATTCTGTACTTCAGGAAAACACTACTGGTGCAGTTGTTTCTAAAAGACTTCAAGTCATCAGCTCACTCCTACCTTTTCTTTAGATAACCATGTACTGTTTCCATTTTATTGCTTAAACAATTAACAGTATTTACATTTCCCTTTAAAATAATTCTCTTTTCATTACGCCCTTGCCCCCAACTCAGGCACTTGCTAGAAAGGAACACTTCTGTGTTCATTTCCTTCCGGACTATAGCAAGTAGCACTGTTGTTCTTCACTCCCATACTGCCTTTCAGCTACTTCCTCAGTGAATAGCTACGCTGTGTCTGCCTGTGGGAAAGCTGTGAGAAATGGCCAACAGCAGCAAAATGATTATACCTAATCCTTGTCAGTATTTTTTTTCCTTCCTTCCTTTTTTTTTTAACTGTAGTCTACAAAGTGAGGAACAGTTCCGCTCTACCCCATGGCTTCTTTTCTGCCAGCACTGTGGAATGGAAAACACAGACATGTATGTAAGACTCCAAGAAGATGGAAAAGGCTTTATCATTAAAGAATGATTTAAAACAATGGTACCCATTCAATATATATGAACACAATAGAGGATTTCCACCAAGAGTAAAGCTTTGAAAAAATAAATTTAGAAGGAACATAAACAGAAAGTTAAACTAACCTGCCATTCATAATCTCTTCAAATTTCTAAATAAAACATTACTTGATCTTTGGAAAGGGGAAATTCAAAATCTAATACTTTCTGAACAGGCACAGCTTTCCTTCTCAAAAACTGTTTTACTGAATCTGCCAAATGCTAAGATCTGCAAAAAGCAATTCTGTAGAGACATATTCTAATAGCATTCAGACACTACCCAATCCTGTAGTTTAGTTCTGCATGAGCAAATCTTGGGTTCATGCAACTCCCTCTCTGCCATGGGTATGAAGAAGACGTTAGAAGTAGCTCCTTTTGTTTTTATGGAACTGCAGCTTGTCATTTTATCCAATCAGCCAACATCAAGCTGGGGCAAAACAAAACAGTACATACAGTTGAAAACAGAAGTGCGAGTTTCCAATCCATTATGTTCTTGTCAAGTTTTTAAAAAAATCTAGACACTGTTTATTCTATCATACATGCACCAAATTGGAAAATGCCAACTTGGCTAAATGCTGGGTACTTTCAAGTCATTTCCAATGAAAGGCTATCCTAAAGTAAATCTATCATAGGATTTTCCCAGCAAGATCTGTTTAGAGGAGGTTTGCCACTGACTTCCTTTGAGGCTAAGAGAATGTGATTTCTACAAGATCATCCAGTGGATTTCCATGGTCTTGAGAGTATGCGAACCCTGTTCTCCCAAAGTCCTAACCCAGTACTCAAACGACCACACTGGCTCTTCTAACTGCATAGCCAAGGTTGTCTTCCCTTCCCTTCCCTTCCCTAGACCATAGTATAACCTAAAATGTACCCGAACAGGTGCTCTCACCCATTCAACATCTCTGGTTTAAGCACCATTCCAGTTGCAACTTATCAGCCTCAGATGCTGAGATTAGGTTTTTGAAATATTAAGCTCTAGTTTTTTCTCAAGAGAAATATGAAGTATTTAGAGGAAATAAATTAGAGGCAGTAGACTGGTTAGCAGTTTCTACACGTATATTGAGCTAAGGATGGTAATTTGATTCCCTTCCATATAAAATGAACACCTGGTTGGCACATTCCATTTTTCAGTTCTTGTCAACAGATGTTATCTTGAAATTGAAGCAATTTCAGATTTCAATAAAAAGCTGTGCCATGTTTTTAAAACATCACTGAAAGTTTTTATATTTGAAAGTGTAACTAAGGCAGCCTGTTTCCAATATGAAATTTAACAAAAGCAGAATTGTTCTTCACTATTTCCACACTCCTAATCCAAGTTAACAGGTTGCCAACTTTGGAAGAATATATCACGTGCACTAAGTACTAATCCAATCTTGTTTTACTGCACTGTCTTACCTGTTCCCTACCATGAAGGAGTTTGTGAAAAATAGATTAAACTGGAGCTGTCACATTCTAGCTTCCAAAGTCAGTTTTTAAAATCTTTCTGTACAGCTTTAAACACAGGCACTGTCTCTGTGAACTTCCTGGTCAAAGCCAATCTGCTAGTCTGCCTTTGTCTTCTCTTTTTCCATAGTAAAATAATTAAACAATTTAACCAGGGGCAGAGACATACAAAAGAACCTGTTTTAGTTTTTGTGCTAAGCATCTGATTCTATCAAAAGGCCTCAGTGATTGTGAACATATGTTTCATTTTTAAGTAATGACTTGGCTAAATAAGGATGTTCTATTAATTAAACATTTCTTAATAAACAAGTTTTAGAAATATTAATAGACAGATGAACAGCATGTATGCAACAAATCCAGGAGATTTCCCCTTGTTTGAGAAAGAATCACTATCTGAAAAGCTTATACTTTCATCCGCTTTCATTGGGGGCAAAAAGCCTATTCACAAGTTCTTGAAAAAACACTGCATTAAGTACAATACCTTGTTAAATACCATCAGGGTTTTCTTCATGACTAAGGCGGAAAGACACTTTTTTCCTAGTGAAGCATACTTTACACAGAACTTTTACAGAGGGGCTTAACATGTAAAGATATTTATGAGTCCATGTTTTCACAGGCCCGAGATTGAAGTTTTCACATGAACACTGGACCAAAACTTTCACTGTTTTAGAAAACACCCCCTTCCCTTGAACTATCAACTTTAGTTGTACTTTCAGTCAGTTGTACTTTTAGTCAATGGTCCTCAATCTTTGGTCTTCCAGATGTTTTAAATTTCATCTCCCAGAATCTATGACCATTGGTTATGTTGGCTGGGAGCTGAAGTCCAAAACAGCTAAAGGACCAAAGACTGAGATAACAAATACCTGTAACTACTAAAAAGGTCATTTAACATACACATACATATAAGCACCCACCCAAACAACTTAAAGAATTATGTGTACAAGACTGGTTGTTGTATTCCCTCTACCAATTCTGATAGTGACAATAAGTAATACTAACCACAAAATGGGCGAGGGGGGATTCATCCAGCTTCTGTAATGCTGAAATGGATTCACAATCTTCAATATTAGATTAACATTTTAGGAAATCCTCATTCACAAAATGACCCAATCCTCCAATTAGATAAACAAGGTATTATGAGTCTTCAAATGTAATTTACTTTAATACTACAACATTTAGACTTCCCACATTATGAAGTTTTTATTTCTCTGCAGGCATTTCAGAGTTCAGTGTATAACAACTACATTCCTCAGCACACTTGCTCAAAAGCAACAACCACTGAGACAGTGGAATGTATTCCCAAAAAAACACATGGAGGGCTGCAAAGGTTTCCTGGACTCTATTAAGCCATTTACAAGTTTCCTTTCACTGAAGAGGCAACTGCCAGATGTTCTTATCACTTGCAAACATTACTAGCATCATAATAGAGACATGCCTATGAAACTCAACAGAACATCTACGTCCGAATTCAGATACAGTTCAGTACTCATGCTACCAACCAAAGTGGCTTGAATGAAAATATAATGACCCATCTATATCTGGCATTAATGCAAACCTTCGATCAATAAACAGCAAGGTGAATATTTATTTCATTTTTTTCATTTTATTAAGATATGTATAATCCTTTCTGTATCATAAGACCTCAGTATGATGTACAATAAAATCATTTAATCAAGTTAAAACTGCAAAACATAATTTAAATGGACTAGAACATATAACACATTAAAACAAGATAGTTTAAACTAGATAAAATAGTTGAAAACAATTTAAAACCATACACATAGGTCAAGTTGAATGAATTCAATTAGAAGTAGTAAACTTGATCCTGCTGGTTAAACAAAATGAAAATAATACTGTCTCTTCTCTATGAAAAAGGGGAAGACAAGTGGCAGGACACTTACAGCGAATTATATCTGCCTATATGTATATACTTGGCCACATATGTACAGTTGGCCCTCCACATTTCCAGGTTTCAGTTTCACAGATTTGATTATCTGCAAGTTTATTCAACCACCTCCAACCCCCTCACCTCAAATGCTTCTTTTCCAGGGGAACCTTCCATCTCAGAGCCTGAGATTAGGCTACACAGACCTTTAAAAACCTGCTTCTGGTGGGAGTTCTCAACACCACAAACCTTTTCCCAGTGCCCAACACACACTCAAGGAAGGAGAAGGGTGAGAAAGGAAGTATAGGGTTACCATGCCTACCTATTCCCTTTCCTTCTCCTTGCTCTGACCTGGTTTGGACACCGGATGCCACTCACCCCACCGTGCCTCAGCCCCCCTTCCCACAAACACAAACATTTTTATATTTGTGTTTTTCTCCATTTTGTGAGATAGAACCCTAGTGAATGTGGAGCAACAATTATAATTAATATATAAAGACATTATTTATAACAGTTCTAACCCCTATAGTGTAAATCTCGTATGGTCAAAATATGGGCCAAATGTCTACATAAGTGTGGCTTATGGGACCCCTCCTCAGAACCCACCTCAAAACCCCCAGTCCACCTCCAAAATTTCTAAAACCTTTTTTAAGGGGCTGATTTTGGGGGAATTTTTGTCCGCAAATCACCCAAAATATCTAAAAATTGCCCAAAAAGAGAACAGTTTGCTCCTCTAATTCCCTGGAGCTCCAAAACCTCCCTCCCCAAACAGATAAAAAAGAGGAGAAAAACTGGCCAAAATGGAGCCAGAAGTGACATGTCACTTTGTGCATGCTGAAGAACGCAGCTGCAGCCTGCCAAGAGCGCTCAGGAAGGAAAAAATGCCCCCATCCTGATTACCATTGCCCATTCAAGGTGTAGACAGCTCACTGGACATAATCAGAAAACAGATCAAGATAAAACTGCAAATATCATACAGCCAAAACAAAAAGATGAGTGCATGGAGTGATCTTGCCGTATTGAATTTAATTTGCTTTATCTATAATACTTTGCTGCAGATGTATTGTTTTCACATACACACACACACACACACACACACACACTGAAATCCATGGTACAATTAGCTACAAGAGCTGTAGCATAGCTGAGAGGCCCAGTTCCAGAACAACACACTGACATGGGTTACTACTGCCAGTAAGAACACTACTGCTAGTAGCTCTCCACAGGGAGAGTTTTCAACAAATGGGAATAAGCTGCCAGAACAGAGAGAAGCCATTCAGTGGCAAAAGGCCATCCTAACCACTTGCCACTCAGCAGATCTGGTGATTAAGACTGCTTTATTTGTCAGCCCAAACTATGTACATCTTTGTTAACAATCTGCACTGCCATGTACAATTTGATAATTGCATTATGCAGCAGCAGAAAGCACAAGAAAAATCAAGTAACAGATAGTCTTGGGGCAAGAAACTGAAAGCAAAGCCTATCAAAATTTACTGTATTTTCCACCATCTAAGATGCACCCACGTATAAGATGCACTCCATTTATACACTGGCAAATACTATTTGCTGACATACAAGACACAATGGCTTATAAGACACACCCCATTTTGAAACAGTATTTTTCAGGGGGAAAAGTGAGTCTTATATACTAGCAAATACAGTACTCTTAGGTGACACCATGTGCATTACTGTGAAAGGGCTGTGGGTGCCTGGATATAAGAAGCAGCCCACTGACTCCAAAATACTATTTGTAAATTTCACCTGCACCTCTATACTTATACCAGTGCTTATACACTTTCAGCTTGTTTGCACCATTAGGAGAGGAACAGATAAGATGAAAGAGCAAATGCAGAACCTAAATTCTCTACATATCCAGTAGTGTTTTCCTTTGCTTGTACAAAGTGCACATAACAATTAGAAGCCACTTGGTCACAAGCCAAGAAATGCCATCCAAACTGATTGGGCATCTATTCTGCTGTCTATCACTGCAAGCTGTTACAAAATTTAAACCAATAAAAGGTCATCTCTGATCATCTGAAAAGTGTCTCAAACCATTTCAACAGTGCTACTGGTAAGATACCAAAAAGTATGCAATAGCCCCAGTTCATCTATATCAGTCCCACTGGTTTCCTGCAAGCAAACTGTAAAATTTCCTTCATGGTGATACCGTAAGTTCAAAAAGACATGCTTATAGGTCACAGTATGGGTTTTTGGATGATTGAAGGCATGTAGCCTTAAAAATTAGAGAGCCAGGATGGTGTAGTGGCTTGAATGTTGGACTGGGACTCTGGTGATCAGAGTTCAGCCACGAAAATCCACTGAGTGATCTCAGGAAAGTCACACTCTCAGACCCCCAGAGGAGGCAATGGCAAACCTCCTCTGAAGAAATCTTGCCAAGAAAACCCCATGATAGGTTTGTCTTAGGATTGCCGTAAGTCACATATGATATGAAGGCACACAACAGTTCTTAAAATTAAAATTAGCAACAAATTTGATTTAGGTGACAGCCTAACTGAATGCAAGACTTAATTGACAGAAAGAACAGCATCTTCAATATCAGCTGAAACATGTTCTTGGCAGACCTAAAACCAACTAAAAGATATCAAAATTTATCCAGGATATGTACACAGTATTCCAATGCAGACTGACAAAACTGCTATAAATAAATCAATAGCTATTCGACAGTAAGAAACGGTTGTTTCAGTTTTACAAATTCCACATTTAGACAATTCTTTGGCCCTCCCAGGAGACTCTATATCCTAAGTCGGCAATATATTCCTGACTTAATTTTTTGAGGGGAGGGGAGCATGTTGTAGTTATAATATTGGAAAACAGCTTGGAAGATTCAGACTGAACTTCCACTGAGCCATAAACCTTTGGTCAGTCACTCCTCTCCACCTGAGAGCTGTTGGGAGAATAAATGGGAAGGAGAGCTCTGGACAGACAAGAAAAGTTGCCTACTCCTGCTTAAATAAATATCTAAATCTATAAGAATTGCATGATATAGAGAAATTCTATAAATGCATACTTGGATCAAGCTCTGCTATACTCAATATGCTATATTCAGTATACTCTGCTATACTTTCTCCTGGACAAGAATACACAAGCCTGTAATCTTAAAGCAGCTACTTTGGGATACTAAGGAGCAGTAGCATGCAAGTGGTGTACTATTTTAGTCTTTTTATCTTTTATTGAAACTATGTTTTGAGTGTTTTTACTGTCTTTAAATAAGTTTTGATAATAGTGATATTCAGTTTCTTTTTAACTTTTTAAGATTAATATTTCAGTAGCCTCTTTTTGTATTATCATTAGCTGCCTTAAACCCAATTGGGGAGAAAAGGGGGATACACATTCAATAAATAAATACTAAATTTAGGGGGTAAAACTCCTTAAACACAGGCGAGAAGAGAAAAGCTGAACCACAAGCCATCGCCCCCTATGTGGGTGGTGGGCGCCACAAGGCCTAAGTGTGCAAAACATGCTTCTCTTTCCAAAACCACCAGATATACTTAGTACACACTCTAGGTATGCTCAGAACCCTATTTATGAACGAGACTGCGGTCGATCTGACATATTATTGCGATAAGACAAAGTAAAAAAGAAGTCGATAGCGCAACAAAGTGACCACACGAAGGGGCCCTTAACGCAGAAGGGAAAGTCTGAAGAACAAAGGGCGGGGAGCCTTGTTGCAGCTTCTCACACAGACCGAAGGGATGATTTTAGGAACACCTGCCTCCAGCGCCTTCTGCTCCCTCGCACACACCTGAGAGCCGGACCGGGAGGAGGGAAGAAAGGAGAACTCAGGAGCCCCGCCCATGAGCAGCCACATGGCTGGAGACACGGAGGGGGGACGGCCGCGCACACCACCACGTGTCTTCCCGCGGCAAAACGTATCCCGAGGTGGCACCGGCTCCTCCTCCTCCTCCTCCTCCTCTGCCCCCTTTCTGCCCCTCCGGCGGGACTCCGGCCCTCCCCCCCCGCCCCGACCTTGGCGCCAAACGCCGCCTGCGCGCGAGAGGGGGCGCGCGGCGGCGGCGGCGGGATTGGCGAGCGCTGAGAAAAGCGCCTCCCCAAACGGGGCCTAGAGAGCCGGCTCGGCCCCTCTGTTTTCTCACCCGGCCTTCACCCCGCGGGCCGGGCGGGATGGCGGACGCCTCGGGCACCTCCAGGCCCCCACGGGGGGAAAGGAGAGGCGTTGCTTTGGCCGCTCCGAGGCAATACAAGGCGCGCGGGCACGGCGCTCCCCTCCCGAGCCCCCCTCCATCCCGCCGTGCTCCCCACACACGGACGCCTCCTGCCCGCCGCCGCCGCTCACCTTGTGGCTCTGGGGCGGCTGGGTGGCTGCGGTGGGGCCGGGGCGCAAGGCTGCTGCTATTCGGCGCCGCTCATCCCGGCTCGCGGCGGCGGCGGCGGCGGCGGCGCCTCCTTCCCGCCCCTCCACGCCGTCCTCCGCGGCCCGCGCGCCTCTCTGGACTACAAGCCAGCCGGCCGCGGGGTCATCTCGGCTCCTCCCGCGCAGCGCCCGCCTCCCGCTCTGCCTTTCCCCCCCGAGCAGGCCTTTCTCCGCGCCTCGCAGGCCCGGCAGCGGCACAAGAGCCCTATTGTATTATTGACACCGCCGAGGCTGCTGCCGCCGCCGCCGCCTCCTCCTCCTCCTCCCTGGCTCCGCCTCTTCCCCTTCCCTTCTCTCCCACCCTGCCGGCGGCGGCGGCGGCGCTTCCACCTCTTCCCTTTCGCCCGGGCGCGGCGGGGGCGGCTTGGCACCTGCTGGCCGAGAGAGAGGACCTTCCCTCTCCCCGCTCCCCCCTTTCTTAGCCTGTGACCCGCCATCTCGTGCGGCCAGAGCCCACCCGTGCTTGCTTAGAAGTAAGCCTCGAGGAGACCTTGGCCATTTCCGCACGAGCCTGTTCTAGCGCGATGATTCCACTTTCGACCTCCTCTGGAATCCTGGGGTTTGCAGTTTCGGGAGGGGCCGGCCGGCCCCTCCCGAAACTGCAAACCCCAGGATTCCAGAGGAGGTCGAAAGTGGAATCATCGCGCTAGGACAGGCTCGTGCGGAAATGGTCCTTGTTTTAGCCATATGCGCTCGCCCATCGCTTCCCCTAGAGCCTGGCTGCTCTTTATTTTGCAATGCGTAAAGCGCGGCCACACTCCCGTTGCTTTTCAAGCCCAGCTATTCGGAAATCCGGTGCGACCATTCCACGAAAACCAACGCACAACGATGCGGTTAGTTTGTTTCTCCTTAACAACAACAACAAAAGAAACTGTATTCCTCCACTCTTTATTGGCTAGACCGAAGAGTAACTGCTTGTTCACTTTGCCGGGCTGAACGGTTCATCCACACGCGAGCCACAGTCATGCACCACAAAATAGGCCTGCGGGAGTATTGCAAGCAACTCTGAATTCGAAATTCGGAAGAACTCTCTCTTCTCGTTAACGACGACACCCAAAAGAACTCCCAAAAGGCTGGGGAGGGGGAGACACTTATTGGATAGGATTTGCCCAAAAGAAAATGGGACAGGAAAAGTATTTTTTCTTAGCAATCCTAAGCCCTCTCTCTGATCACACTGTTAAGAAGCCAGTACTGTCACGTCCACTGAAAAAGAACTTAGGCTATACAAGTGATGTAGCTGTTAAGAAAGAAGCAAATGCTATAATCGTGAGCCACACAATCCGACTTAAAGGACTTCGGGATGCACAGAGGTTTTAAATGGAAAGAGGCTTCAATGGACCTAAAACGAATGAATGGACGCTAGGGCCTGAATTCTCACTATTAGAGAAGACTACTAAGGGAGGCTGTAAACTTCATCTCTTTCATGAGACAATGCGACTCCTGGAAAAAACAAAACTGCTTCCTAAAGTAGAAAAAGAGGGATTGATTCGAGGAAACCACTGCCCTTGTAAGACCTGAAAAGAATGGTTAATAACAAGGTGTCTCAAAGCTCTCTCGTTCACAGCCTTGCCACAAGTTAAGGTTGCCATTTATTTATATATCTATCTATCTATCTATCTATCTATCTATCTATCTCCCGCCTCTCCATATGGATCGAGGCGGCGAACAACTTACAAATAGCATGTAGCAAATAGCAAATAGCCCTGACAACAAACAATGTGATACTTTCTTGTGCTAGAGTGTAACCAGCGCACCTAGAAGGCAAGCCCATGTGAGTTAATAATGAATAAACATGCAAAGAGTTTTTTGTACTGCAGCATGTTTTATCTACGTATGTTCTCATCAGTTTGTTCTTAAGTAGTTCAAGGAAAACACAAGTTAAATGCACACAAAAACCACTGCAAACAGATATACACAATCCATAGCCATTCAGTTACAGAAGCAACATAACAAGCTGGGCCAGCTTATACGACAAATTTCACAGTGTCCCATTCTGTGGCAGACATTAAGGAAATTGCTGAACTAGAGAACTAATGACTCATGTTCATTTACTTGCATAAGTAGAATAAAAGGGCATAAGGTTAAAATGAATTTGCTCGCAATGCATAAAAATAAGACACACAACGTGTGGCTCTTTGTCAGCTACCCCCTTTCCCCTAGAAATCAGTTGGCCTTTCAAGAACTTGCAAGTTTCCTGTTTTCTTGCTGCTACTAGTAGCAAGAAAGCAGTCCTTGTGACATTAATTTGGGGATATGAGAAGGAATTCTGCTTCCCCCCCACCCTCAGTATTCTCTAGATGTCTGTGGAGAAGGAAGAGAGATTTAAACCTTCCACATACTGAGGTGCACCTCATCTCTGTCTGTGCATATATGCCCCAACTGACATCTGATGTAGCCCTCAGGACTGAGAAGACTGCAGTCTGTAGCATAAAGAAATGCTTTGTTGACAGATTGGGAAACATGTTGAGCTATTTAGCTAATTTTCTCAAGATGAGAAAACTGCCCTTTGTCTGCATCAAGCAGAATAAGGGGTGGTAGAATCAAAACTCAAATAGAGACACCGGTGATTGTTGGAAACAATCCTACTTTTTTTAGCTTTACACATAGTCTGACACAAACATCAGTGTAGTGAAAACAGAAGAGCAGGTCTTCAATCCCAACTCAGGCACAAAGCTTGCTAGAAAGCCTTTGTACTTCACCCATCTCAAGCCACAAAAAAGCACACTGCTTATCAGATCAAATGCAGTTGCTATGAATAATGATGAACCGTAACCCTCTGTTATCAGAACTCAGGTGCAGATCACAAGGCATACACTTCCTCCTATTATTTTATAGCTTATTATATGGGTAAAAGTACTGGCTAGCTTCTTTCTCTGACAAAGTCTACCCCTCCCCGTTATGCTGACACATGGCTGTTGATGGGAACTTGGAGTACTTTGCCTGTGGATAAATTCAAAGATGAGAGCCATAGCCATCCTGACGCTGCACAGTAGGCCATTCAATTACAGAATTATAGTTTCAGAGATCGGCACTACTGTAATTTGTTTATTAGGCATTTTAAAAGTCCCAGTTGAGGATCTCACCTTCTTAATATGGAAATGCACTGCAATCATGCCTGTTGAAAACAAAAAGACAATGCACTTACTTCAAAGCAAAAGTTTACCATATTCTTGTACTAAGTCAACAGACCACAGGATGAATGTGCTTGTTATGCGCTTTCTAGTCGACTCTGATGTATGGTGATCCTATTATTGAGTTTTCTTGGCAAGATTTATCTCTTAGGCTGAGAAATTACTCAGTGTGTGACTCGCCTAAGATCACCCAGTGGTTTTCCATAGCTGAGCAGGGATTTGAAGCCCAGTCTCCTGCAGTCTTGGGTTCAACATTCAAATCATTCACTCTTATTGCTGATACCTTAGAAGACTTGAAAGTAATTTCTTTTTATAAGCGCGAGTTATTTCCTAGACATTGTAGTGCACAGTAAATACTGTCACAAGTTTGGACAGCCAGTGAAATTAGAAATGAAAAATCAGCATATTCATCTGGCTTTGGCAATTGGCCAAAGGGCCTGCTAGACTAGCAGCCACTGCAAATGAGAGAATACAACATTACAGACGATGTACTGTCTCTTCTTAAACCAAAAATCTAAATACTCTGAAGCAAATAGAGTACTACTACAGCAATCAGGTTCTTCAAAATTTCACCCAAACAAACTGGTCAAACTAAATACGCTGCTTTGGTCTATAGTGAAGATAACCTGGGGAATGGTCCATAAACACCATTACAAAAGGCTCCATGACTGGACAGAACCAAGACAGTCTGTAGTCTGTATGTACTGGTTGTGGCAAAACTACTCAAAACAGTAGAGCTATACTCAGCAATAACACTCGCACAATTTTAAACTAAAAATGAGTTATGGACGACAGAAGCTCTGACCAGTGTTCAGTAGCAAGTATTACTGTGGAACAGGACTGGGCAACTGCAAACACAGCAGGGATCATTTTTCCTTTCTGTACTCACCTGGCAGGCCACAGCAACACGTTTCAGCATACCTGAAGTGACATGTCAGTTCCAGTTGCCATTTTGGCTAATTTTCGGTCAGTTTTTTCATTTTTTGTCTGTTTTGAGAAGTTTTGGTAGTTGGATGGGAATAAACTTGTCTTTTTACGTGGTTTTGGGAGATCTGTGGTGGTTTGGGGGCAAAATAAATCACCTCAAAATCAGCCCAAGAAAATAATTAAAATGTGGTGGGTTTGAATGGCATCTGGAGAGGGTCCCACGGTTTGCATGCACCCCACATTTTGCCCAGTAACTGCAGAATGTGGCAATATACAGATTATCAAACTGCTTAGGTTCTTTTATTGGATTTTCTATAAGGCAGGGTAGGAACTGTGAGGCCCTTGAGGCCCATACTGACCCTGCCAGTATCCACCCACACTGATTTTAGGTGACCGTAAATTTGTAATTTTTCAGCTGAAATACTCAAAAGAAAATTTCAGTGCTTTAATATGCTGCTTCAAGGAGTCCATCTTGAAACAGGAGCCACCTCCCCCCCCAACAAAAAACACAGCTCAGATGCAACTGTATGTCAAAAAGGTCCTCCAAAGAAGAATAAACTGTCCCCTCATTAGGAGAGCTGAGTATAAAGCTTGATTCGCTAGACTCTCAAATTTGTTGAGACAGAACAGAGTGATTAGATTGAAACCTACAAAGATGATACTTTGCTAGAATAATCACAGGTGTCAACTTCATTTTACCTAACTTGGTGGACCCATTCAAGTCTTCCTTTCCCTCTGAAAGGTAAAAATCACATCATACAACTAGAGTATATTTCCCCCTCAATCTCACTGGTTTCAAACAGTATAGAACCTCTTCTCTGCAGAGAGGAGGCAGGCACAAAGCTCAAATACAAAGGATGGATGTCATCTTCTTCAGGGACAGATTCTGGCCTACCTCAAATGCAGTCAAATACTGGTTGTTTTTTGTTTGTTTGTTTAAGAAACCAGCTAGTAACTAATTTGCAGAATGGATTGCTAGTTTTGGCAGACATTTCAACTGCAATGTTTTTTCTGACCACACATATTTGGTCAATAAGCTGTATGCAGCTGTTTGAACAGTAACAAGAAATCACATGCATGGTATGAAGGGATTGCAATTATTTGTTTCACACACTGAGTTTCAATGGAGCTTCAACCTAATCTAAAATATTTGGTGGGTGGGGGGGGCAGTCTCAATTCCAACCTTGAACAAGTGTTCCCAAAATGAGGTAAGTTTTTCAGAGGCACATCCAAAAATAGCAGCAACACTTCTTCTGGCAATGTCCAAGCCTCCCCAGCCTTTCAGATTTATTCCCCTATTATATATTTTTTATCAATTTAGCAGCAGCATCTATAGCAATTTCAGTGTTGAGTGATGATTATGTGTGATGAGGGCATTAGATATTACTTCCTAGATTTGGAAATGTATATGTAATATACAAGATCACTCTGATCTGAAAGCATAATTCTGTATTAATCAACAGCACATTTTCATGTAAATATTTATTATAAACCACATTTCACGAGTGCTAGACAAGCTGTATATAAAAGCCATAACATACAAAACCCTGATAAAGCACTTACTGGCAGATAATACCAAAAAAAAGGTAACTAAACAGTTCTACATTAACAACTACCAGTGTAAGTTAAGGAATATTTAATTCACAAATATTCAGAAACTATATAAATTCCTTCAATTTTAAAAATATAAAAAGAAATGAAAAAATGTAATATAAAACCTTCACTGATTTGAGAAACTGGCTCTCAATTGAAGAGATTTCCTCTGATAAAAGTAAAAATCCTATGGTATTTATCCAGCACGAAACTGCTATTATAGGAAAGAAACCCTTATTTACAAATAGCACATTTCAACAGCATGTATTTTGAAACTGAAGAAAATAAATTGATAACTATACAATTTGTACATGACACCACAATTTCTACAGACTTCAATACAGTTACAGTCTTTGTTGAGTATTGTATTTACTCAATTTTACTTAAAGCAAGCAGCCATCTCAGTTCAGCATGGCTAAAAAAAAAATCTGCTGCTCTCATTATAAGTGACAGTGATTGCATCGCCAAATTAACATCCAGTTTTAGTAACCTTTATTTTAACATTCTGAACAAGCTCATAGTCCTGCATGAACATTTTTCTCCACCAAGACTGTCCTCTGCATAATTTTAAATCTGCAGATGACATAAAGAAAATGAAGTCATTAATCCTTCCAAAAATTTCAGGGAACATTGGGATATTTGGAAGCAAACTTATACTTTGGATTTTACTGAAGCAGGAAATCAGAAATGCAAAACTCTACCATATCTGCAAGCTCTGCTTCTCACAGACATAATAGATCTGGGGAGACATCCAATGTAATATGCTCTTGGATTTTTCAGCAGCAAGAGATAGTCTCTGAATTGGATGCTTTCATCAGAACCAGAAACACTTAGCTGGATGGACTGAGAAAACCTACTTCAGAAGCTGTTCATCACACCCAAGATAACTGAACTCCCAAATTGTTAGCTGATGAAAAACTCACAGGAATTTGAGGAAAAAGTTAAACCCTCTGAATTTTTTTAAAAACTCTGTTAACAAAAAGTAAAACCATCCAACTAAAATTAAAGCTTTTCAGTCATGGATTTCTGTGGAAAAATTGATCATTTTGACAATATAATACCAATATTTGATGCAAGCACCTTATTTGCAAATGGTAAAATTGTAAGTTGGTTGCAATGTGACTAAAATCAATGTCCACATACAGTGACTTCGGCAGACAATCAAATGTACTAGAATTTTTTGTGGAAATTCTTCACTTATTGTAACACTTTGGTAAAATACACAAAAAATAAAAAAAAAATAAAAAAATAGAAACCACCAGCTGCATTAAAACAAATCTGTGAAGGTGTTTGACTTGGATGATGTTATTATTGGATGCCTTCCCTTTTTCCTTAATTTCATGAAGAAAATATTCAACTCTTTTCCTTTAAGCTATCTGATGACTAATTCAGAGTGCTATACAAACCTAATGCATATTTCAACCATCAAGCAGACAACTTCTCCAATAAGATGCTTCTGTTTACTTCACATTCCCATCTGCATATCAGCGAAGTTATAGAAGTTGTCTACTTCTCTGGAAGCAGATAACTTGTCTTCAGATACAAAAACCTACATTTCAAAATAAATAGGAAAACCAGAATAAAAAAGTTAAACATTCACAATGCTGAATCTGGTGTCTTCTTCCAGAATTCCATATAAATCAATCATGTTAGTAAACTGTTCATATTATTAATAAATTACAGTGAAAAAATCTGCCTATGTCCTTACCAGAAATCAACATTACTGTAACACTGAAGCTACTGTGAAGAAGTGATTTTGGCTTTCAGTTACATAGAAAAGTATCATTTCTCAACAAGAAACCTGCATGATCTTAGTCCTCGTAAACTTCAAAACTGAGCATCCCTAGCACATGAAGTTTGGGGAAGGAAAACTTATACATAATTATTCACTTCAAGAACCCATTGCCATCTAGGGGTTAGAATGCTGTATCAGAACCAAAGACTCTAATATTAAATTCTCTACTCTATCATGCTGCTGAATCAATGGATCAATCAATGTAACTTCTCCCACAGGGCTGAATCATGAGCACTGCATGTTTGCCTGAGCTTGGTGGAAGCAAAATTTTTTTTAAAGTAGTGATTAAAAAAAAATACCACCACAAACTTATTTCATATTGAACCAAATGATCTTGTGTACAACATAGATCAGTGGAGAAAACAACAGAGTTCAGCAACTTATAAAGTATAACAACCGTTATAGAGAATGTTTAGGTCTTCCACTTACCTCAGCTCCACTGAAGACATTAGCAACAATATCTTGGCAGGCTACTACAGAACCATCTCCATTGAACTCTAGAGCAACAACAGGACCTAGAAAAACACATTTTTGTATTGTTAACATTTGAGATTAAAATCTCTTTGTGTTCTTCCAAAAATGAAAAGAACGCAGCTGCAGAATATACTCCTGTCTGTGTATACCCCAGTCCTTCTCTAGAGAGTTGGAGAGCAACTGGTGCAGCTTTGAAGATGTTACAAAGGTGAAGAGAGAGAAGCAGAATTCCTACCATATGAGAAGACTGCTAATATGATACTAGCAATTTCATATTTCAGCAACTAAGGCCATTACTGTATTCTGTCATCCTTCACAATAAAAAAAAAAATTATCTGGCAAAAAAAAATTAGTGTATTTCAGAAATAATGTTTAGTCTTACCAATTTAAATTTAAAGAATACTAGCTAGTGGAACTGTTCCTTGGATACAAAAGTATCTATTAGACCTAAAATTAAATATTGCTTTGTTAAAGCCAATGTAACATATTTCAATGGAATGTAAAGCTACTCACTTGCTTATTTTCAAGCAGAAGAGTATTTTACACTTTTGCTATAGCATTTCTAGGAATGCTAGATTTTTACTTTTGACTAGTCTGTATATGCTATGTAATTATTTGCTATAACACAAAGGGAGAAAATTTACTGAATTCTTTCCTGTAATAAAAGTCTTCCAGACAACTTCTGAAAAGCTAACTTCTGCTACACAGGTGCCAGTCCTTGAGATTAGGCTGTTCTTTTCAAGTCTATGGGGTTACTGGAATGCCTGTATTACAAAAAGCTCTCAACCACCCCTTTTCATTGGTGGTCTGAGCATAAAACTGCTGTTGTTGTGTTGTTGTTGTCTACCTTCAAGTCATTTGCAACTTATTGCAACCCTAAGGCAAATCTATCATGGGATTTTCCTTGCAAGATTTGTTCAGAAGGGGTTTGCCTTTGCCCTCCTTTGAGACTGAGAGTGACTTGACCAAGGTCACTCACTGGGTTTCCATGGCTGAACAGGGATTTGAACCCTTGGTCTCCCAGTGATCCAGTTCTACATTCAGACTATTACATCACACTGGCTGGTAAGACTGATCAGCAGAACAAAGAGAAAGAGAGAGATCAATGTCAGTTGCTAACAGTCTCTCCTAATATCCTCTTCCTAATCTAGTTCAAAGCTTAACCATACGTATGAACAAGTACCGGTAATGCAATTCCAATCTATACAAACCATTTCCCCTTCTCTTCAAACAGAGCTATACATCTAGACACAGCCACAGAGTATGCAAGATGAGTCTTTTAGAGAGGACCTCAAATATAAATACTTGCTAATTTTTTGGCATTTGACAAGTGTTGCTTACGTGTCTTCAAGACACACTCTCAATGTGCACTTTCAAACTAAGCAAGTGTGTGATGTGGTTTGCAGCTGCCACAGCTTTCCTTTAGTTGTAGTCAGGCACATGCCTCAGGCTGTGGAGCAACTAGAAGCAATAAAATGCACTCTGCTCCAACATAAGGAGGACTACCTCCACTTTGGAGAGATGCTGCTGCTGCTTCAGAGACTCATTACAGTATATGGTTCTACAGAGCTGGCTTGTCCCCCATAGTTTTACAGGTTCCTACCATGGTAGAGGACTTCCTAAGGCCCCCTCCCATAACGCCTATCAGTGAGGAAGCAGCCCTCAGAATCAGACATGTGGATATTAGGGAGCACTCTGGCAAAAAGCACTGGGCTCTGTGTGATTGACACTGCTCCCCAAAGAACCTACTTGTCCACTTTGTCTTGCTGTCAGAAATGATAAAGGTGATAATAGCAGGAATGCAGAAGAGAGTGACATGTTGGGAGACTGGTGCAATAGGACATTGAATATTATAATGCTCTGTTTACATACCAGTAGTGACTCCTAATTTTTAAAGCAAAAAAAAAGTAGATGCAGCTGGCACAATCACTTAGATACCCTGGATTTTACGTGTTATTTTGCTGTTTGCCTTCAAGTCATTTCCAACTTATGGTAACTCTAAGGTGAACTTATGATAAGTTTTTCTTGGCAAGGTTTGTTTCTGGGGGTATGCCCTAGGGTTGACGCCAAAGCTGAAATCCTAAGGTTCGTGTCACTCACTTGCCCTTTTACTCTCAAGATCCCTCCCTAGATCTGGTACTAGGGCCTCAAGGTGAGCACTACAAGATAGACAAGTGACTGCGTTGATTAGTAGGTTCATTGTCATAATGTCCTTATCAACTATCAGAATACAACATTCTGACAGATGTATGAAAAAATCCCCACTCTTTAACAGGCAAGACTATTATTCTTACTCCCTAGGTCCCCTTTTGCAGCATTCTGAAGGCACTAATTGGCTGGCTCTAACCATGCTTGCTCAGCTTTTCACTTCACAGAAGGGGTTCTGAACTGCCTTTCTCTTAGGCTGAGAGAGTATGACTTGCCCAAGGTCACCCAGTGGGTTTCCATGGCTGAGCAGGGATTCAAAGTCTTGTCTCCCAGAGTTCTACCCTGATTCTCAAACCACCATGCCTTATTTTGTCTAGCTGGAGGGAGTCTTGAGTTAGAATGGGACATATAAAATGGACCAAGTTAAGTTTATGAGGAAACATTTTATTTATTTAAAGTAGTCTGGAAAGCAGTTCCTGGCTCCCATACACTTTTATAATGGTCCACAGACCCAATAAGTTCAAATTAACAACATGTAAGAAACCGAAAGCACAAGGAGTAATTGGGTCAAATTAGACAGACAGAACTTACTTCAGATGCTTTTCCCTAATACAGGAGTTAACTGTTGTCCAATTCTGGCCGCCTCAGACAAAAACTTGGCAAATATACTTGAAGGATTATATACAAAAAGCTCTTCGGCTTATCTGAATTCCACCAGATTTAATGTCATTATCTCTAATAGTTCTGGGAATATTTCACACCAACTGAGAATTACCTGCAAAGTATGTGATCCAAATTTAACCAAGCTGGTCTAAACTGATTTTTTTTACAAAAGTTTATGCAACTATCATTATTCTTTGCCTTAAGAAGCCTAAGTAGATTTAAAACAAAATGAGGTACTAATGTGGTTTTTTGAAATAAACATACCTTTTTCAAGTAAAGGGATAAATTCAGATGCTCTTTGCTGGAACACTCGCTGAGCATCATCAGCTTTCATTGGAACTTCTTTGGTCTGCACCAACCAAAACCCTTTTCCAGTCATCTAGGCAATTTCAACAAGAATCAGAATTTTGTATATAGTATGTAAACATTTAATACGTAACTTTGCATTCATAAGGACTATGCCCGAGATATAATTGTAAACATAGTTTATTTGCATAAGTCACTCATTCCTCCTTATTTTATTTTTGCTACCTTTTAAAAGACCTTCCCCATTCATCTTAACCTCAATTTATTATATTGCAGTAGGAAAAAAGCAACAGCTGCAAATCAGCAAGTATGAAGCAAAAACAAGCATTCTGTCTTTATGCAATTCAGACACGGATCTGAGACAGGAAAGCCATAAAACTGACAGTTAGTGGGAAGGGTGGGTTATACGCCATCATTTTATACTATGCCAATATTTCTAAATGCTTTTCCTGTATTAAGCCAAACCACATTCTCCTAAGGTGCTTTTGGCCACTCATTGGCTGCCATACCTCTACTGAGAATCAGGAACATATCAGTGATGGATACTTTTAAATAGCACTGGCAACTTTGTACAACAATCTGTGACAAGTAGGGTAATTATTTATTATTGTAGCAAACAGAAGTAATAAAAAAACCTACCCAAATCTAAGATGTTATATTATGTTTTATTAGCTGAATCTATATAACTTTAACTTTTCAGAACACTAATACACGTTAGTTACAAACTGACATAAATTCATGAAGTATGATTGTCGTCGCAGCAGCAAATACCTAGTCATCTAATGACCCTTTTCATGATATTCCTGGGACAAACTTCAAGACTGCATTAGGAAAAGAAGTAGGAACAAGCTCCCCCCTTCACATAGAGCCATCCAAGTGTCCTTGTGCTTGCACAAATGGCTCGCAGAACTTAAGTGGGCTATAGGTGAGATCATTATATCAGGATTCTTAGACACCCCCCTTCAAATCTTCCCACCAACACTCTACTCCACAGAAAAACACATTACAAAGCCAGATGAGCAGCAGTGTGTCACTGCAGAGGTTGGCTATACGAAATGTGCTTTCTGAAAAGACACTTAAAAGCCACACAGACGTTCAGCACTTTAACTTTTTTAAACTTTATTTATTGATTTTAAATTCTATTCATTTTATATTTCAGCATTTTAACTATGCTCTCTAGAAAGTATGTGGTTTTCAAAACAAATACCTTACGATGCACACATGTGCTTCTTACCTCATCTATTAACTTCCTAGCATTGGCAGTTGTATAATCCCCAGCAAAGAACACAACAAGGCAGGACTCCTCACTGTGTTTCTGACGTCGTCCCTGTGTAACTGGAATAATGCTTCTGTTGGCATCTGTTGATATCCTGACAGCTTTCAATTCTTCAACAGTTGGCAAAGGTACATAATCCTGAACAGAGGCATCTTCAGCTAAAAGACTCCAGTTGTTCTCCCCTGAGACTGGTGTGAAATCATGGATATTGCTCCATGTGTTGTTAAAGATGCTTAGCCCAGCATCTTTCATCTGCAAAGCCAGCTCTGGATAGTAGTACTGGAAACACCCAAACTTTATACCCGTAGATGATTCAATAATGGGTTGAGTGGCACAGCACAGAAACACTTCCATCTTTCTGCAGTCCCGAGTACGAAACTGTTGACAAGCCACTACACACTTACAATCTTTGCAGTCACGGAAAAACACGCTACCTTTGACAGGTCCCAAAAAGATTCGGCAGCCTGTACAATCATCAATAGTAATTGTTGCAGAGTGGTCAAAGATGTAAACATTGCAATTTTCACAGTCCTGAATAACAAACTGTTGACCTGCAACTTTCCCAGGTAAACGTCCCACTGTTTCATCCTTCAGTCCAGAAAACATGTAATCTTTAGGATCAATCTGGAAGAAAGAGACTCTATTAGTAAGTGAAAATGTTTGGTAAATGCCCTTATGTTAAAATCTGGAGTTACATAGAATCTAATATTTTGTTGAAGACTCTCCTATCTGAAGATATGGAGAGTATGTTTAATTCATATGAGGAAAAAAACATCAGAATCTATTTGTCTAACATTTGGAGCAACTTTCATCATCTGTGTTTTTGGGTATCTTTTACCATAACCTTTAGCAAAGCAAGTCTTCCAATGATCCCAATATAACAAATGCAAGCAAGTAAAGTCGTTATTTTACAAATTCTTTAAAGAATATGCAAAATCCTGAAAACATAACATTCAATTAGTCAATTTAGAATTAGTATTCTAAAACATTTTAATTATACTATAATATTACAGCCAGTAAATCCAATTGTAACCAGAGAATGGATACAAAGGCAAAATGAGGATTTCAGATATGCTATTCCTTTGTGTTCCTCTATACTGTTTATAAAATTAAAAACTAGTATTATACCATTTACTAAACAAAATTAAAATGAAGATCAAAGCAAAACAGAAGCTGTATTATACCTAGCTGTCATAGTCCCAGACATGAATGAAACTGTTCTCCTACAGTTGACAGAATAATGCTAATAATGAGAGAACAACCAGTTAAGCTGAACAGAGCTATGCCTACCAAATAGTACCAGCTTTGTTTCGTTTTCACATTCTCTTCACTTCAGGATTGACAATTTCAACAGCACTATTGACACATTTCCAGACAGTAGGTATGTTACCTATTTTCCAGAAGGTAGGTATGTTAATTTGTGGCAGCAAAAATAACAGTCTTGCAGCTCTTTAAACACTAACCTGTTTAATTCAACAGAATCTTTAATGGACTGGAGCCACAAAGCATCAAATAAAACTTGTTTGTCTTTCAGTTACAACAAAGTTCTTTTGTTTTTGCTCCCATCTAGTTTAGCTTCCTCAAGTCAATTCCTTCAAAGAAGAGGAAATAAAATCCACTTTCAACTAGAGGCCAAAATCAAATCTAAAGTTTGTGCATTGCCAATGTTTCCTCAGAAAGTAGATGTGAAGCTTATGCATCAAGTTCTTACTGACTTGTCAAACAAGTAGCTGGAACCCTAAAAAGAAGGAGTCCATACTCCCAACATTTTGCAGCAGATCCTATTTGAAAAGCATGTGGGATGAATCCTTGAGTGCTAGGTTACTTATCAAGAAGACTCCTTTACCTTAATTCTAACCCTCCCCCACAGTCTTAGGACATATTAAATCCATGGCTTGATGTAATCCACTTGAAAGCTTTAAGAAAGGTACTTCGTCACAGTTAAATATAAAAATTGTCAGGTTACAGATGACAGAAGGTTTCTCTAGCTTCTTTTGTGCTGTGATACTTCAAAAACAATGCAAAAATCCAAAGATTTGTATTACATCCACAACCAGGCATAAGCATTCCAAACTAGCTTATAATAGGTACCATATTTGCCAGCGTATAAGATATACTGGTGTATAAGACACACCCCATTTTCAAACAGTATTTTTCAGGAAAAAATTGAGTATTATAACCAGAAATACAGTAAATGTGGTACCTTGGAAAAAATACTGTTATAACTAAAATACGTTATATTTCAAATTTATCTCCCTTGAATTTTGCCTCAAAGTCCAATCACTGTTGTTACATCAGGGAACTTTATGCTCCCAAACAAATGACACAGCAAAAAAATAAGGAAAGTTCCTGTTTTCAACTTTGTCTAATAAAACATTTAATGGATATTACTTAAAATCCATGGAGCCACAGGCTTTGAAATTATTCCATTAGTGAACAATTAGTGATTCTTGTGCATTAACTAAAAAGGTGTTTCCAATGTTCAAACTTAATTTGACAACTTGCATTGCCTTCCTCTCCCAAGGAAAGCTGCTGTCCAGATAAAGAGCATCCTACAAATGCCAAACCTGCCTTTGAGGAAAGGGGAACAGAAATCTTCAAAGGTTACATTTAATATGTGTGTGCTTATATGCATACATATCTCCTGCAATCCTTATCAAGGGTTTGTTATTATATACCTTCAAAGAAATTTTGACTTCTCACAATCCTATTATGGCATTTTCTTGGTAATGTGTATTCATACAATATTCATCACTGCTTTCATTTGATGCTGAGTATAACCTGTCCAGGGTCATCCAGTGGATTTCCATGGTTAAGCAGGGCTTTGAACCCTGGCCTCCCAAAATCCTAGTCCAACAGTCAAACCACTATACCATTCTGGCTCCACCAGCGGTACTTTACATAGTCGAACAGCAAAATTCATTCAGTTTAGTAATCAGTCTTGTTACTATCAGTCTTGTTACAGCCCTGGTGGCGCAGTGGTTAAATGCCAGTACTGCAAGCCACAAGGTTGTGAGTTGATCCTGCCGGGCTCCAAGGTTGACTCAGCCTTCCATCCTTTCGCAGGTCGGTAAAATGAGTACCCAGCTTGTTGGGGGCATGTATAGAAAATGTTTCAAAATACATGCTATTTGTAAGTTGTTCGCTGCCTCAATCCATATGGAGAGGCGGGATACAAATAAATAAATAAATAAACAAACAAACCTTTGCATTACTTAACTTGCAATTCCTTATACTGTTGTTGAGTGCCTTCAAGTCATTTCTGACTTATGACAATCCTAAAACGAACCTATTGTGGTGTTTTCTCAGCAAGGTTGTTCAGAAGGGGGCTGCCTTTATCTTTCTCTGAGGCTGAGAGAGTGTGATTTGCCCAAGGTCACCCAACAGGTTTCCATGGCTGAGCAAGGATTAGAACCCTGGTTTCCTAGCAACCTAGTCTAGGGATCAAAACCACTGGCTCTTGGGACAATTCTCTAAAGGTGCCGTGAATGTAAGAGTAGCAGACTAAGTCATACTGTCTTCAGACATACTGCCTTTTTTCTTAATGAGCCAAGTGTTACATGTCCTCTAAATGAAAAGGTTTAAAGAACACAGACTAGTTAATGAGTATAAGCAACATGTCCAACATCATACTCTGTTCCTCCCCCTAAGTTTAAGCAACAATGCTGCAAGTAAAGCTGCAATGCTTTCAAATACTGTCAAGTTAGTTTGTGTAGTACAACTCCTTAAGAGATAAAATATGTTTCCTCTAACATATGAAAAGCTACATTCATACAACAAGTATTCACATAAGTATGGGAAAGCACAACTAAGCTACTGCGAACAAAAAGTGGAAAATAAGGGGAACTGAAGGCAAGACTCAGACAATTTAGTTAAAAGTGCCTTACCAGGCAGGACAGATAAAACATGAAATGGCAATCTTTAAAATTCAACATACTAATATTCCAGTAATGTGTAGTTTAACACCACATTTCTACAATGTTTCTTCTCAAAACCATATTAAACCCATCCCTAGATGTTACCACATTATCATTTTCAGAGAAGATATATGAAGCTATTATGGGCTCATTTCAGTTATTTATCCAACCTGGAAAGAGCTCACATCCCATGAGATCTTTAAAAAAATGCCACTTTCTAGTGTCTTTGGTAGACATGATTTTCAAACCCTCGGTGTATAGCCCACTGCAATCTATACTACTGACAACAGGAAGCAAAGCTCCTTCCACTGCCACAAGAGGAAGTGAGTCAAAGTCTACAGAGAGGGTTTCCTCAGCTCAGATAGCACTATGGAACATATCACAACATGATCCTAATATTCCATTGTTTCGACATTTTTCAACTGCCCAATGCACAAGACAACTAAACAAAAATACTGAACAGGCCAGGAAAGATACAGCTTAGAAGAGTGGTTTGCAAACAGCTGTGCTTGTTTTACCAACAAATACAGAATCCTCTGGGAACGAAAGCAGCCTTTGCTACTAACTGCAGATTCAGCTCCATCCACAAAGGACGCTGGGGGAGAAATAAATGCAATAAGAGTAAACTATTCTTGTCTTGCATCTACTACTCAAGATTATACCAATACACTCTTAGTCAGGAAGCACCCTTAATCAGGAAGCACCACGACCAGATTCAATTAAATCTGAGAGTGACAACCAAGTCACAGTGTATTGCAGCAACAACCAATCAGGAAAGCTGTGGTACTTCTACTATTAATGGATATGTGGCACAAAGCTTATCTTAACTGGAATGCAACTCCAATGTACGGACAAGAACACTTTGTGCCCCTGATGACTTGAACACATTTTATGAGTACGTATGCCACAATCAGTCTCTTAAGATACCACTGTCCGAATATTATAGGGAAACATTCAAAGAAAAGGAGAAGCTGGGAGACTGCCTTTCACTACCATCTTCGGATAACAGCCAAGGCAGTGTAGTGGTTTAAGCATTAGGCTACACATCTGGGGACCAGGACTGAAATCTCTGCTCAGCCACAGAAACTCACTAGGTGACCTTAGGCCAGTGGTTCTCAACCTTCCTAATGCCGTGACCCTTTAATACAGTTTCTCACGTTGTGGTGACCCCCAACCATTACCATAGTGTCAGAAGCTCAACCTGAGAAGGGCTTGAAGCGAAGTCTTAGGCGACCCCTGTGAAAGGGTCGTGCGACCCCCCCTGAGGGGGTCCCGACCCCCCAGGTTGAGAACCACTGCCTTAGGCAAATCACACCCTCTCAGCTTCAGCGGGAGGCAAAGGTAACCCTTTCCCCCCAAAACAAATCTTGCCAAGAAAATCCTGGCACCACTTCACCTTAGGGTTGCCCTAAGTGGGACACAACTTGAGGGCACACAACAACCCCCTTCTTAAGACCGGGGAACTTGAGTAGTAAGCATATTCCTCAGAAATCTGGGGAAATGAAAGCACAGAATAGGAGAGGGCCTATCAAATAAAGGAAGCGAAAAATCAATATATGCCAACAGTTGCAAAGACAAACCTGGGATGTTTTAGTACACACGGACAACTTCATTAGCATCCTCACGAGCATCACACAGCCCAACCCACCCCCACCTACTAGGACTGCTTACCACAAGTTATTTGTACTCCCAAATATACAAGCAGCACTCAGCCTGTGCTCGGAATCACGCAGACCCCAAATGGCAGGGAGGTTCCTCCTGGGACCCTCTAAGGCTGACCCATCCCCTCAGACACCCTGGTGGCGCAGTGGTTAAATGCCAGCACTGCAAGCCACAAGGTTGTGAGTTCGATCCTGCCTGGCTCCAAGGTTGACTCAGCCTTCCATCCTTCCACAGGTCGGTAAAATGAGTACCCAGCTTGTTGGGGGCATGTATAGAAAATGTATCGAAATGCATGCTATTTGTAAATTGTTCGCCGCCTCGATCCACATGGAGAGGCGGGATACAAATAAATAATAAATAAATAATAAAATAAAATAAAAGACACTACATGGGCGCCCACCCTGGCATCACCCACACCGACCCGTCAGAGAACAGGGCGCACAGGCCAGCTGGGAAGGTGGGATGCCCGGCGGGACACGTCGCAAAGCCCTGGTGGTGCAGTGGTTAAATGCCAGTACTGCAAGCCACAAACCACAAGGTTGTGAGTTCGATCCTGCCGGGCCCCAAGGTTGACTCAGCCTTCCACCCTTTCGCAGGTCGGTAAAATGAGTACCCAGCTTGTTGGGGGCATGTATAGAAAAATGTTTCGAAATACATGCTAAATTGTTCAACGCCTCGATCTATATGGAGAGGCGGGATACAAATAAATAAATAAATAAATAAATAAATAAAACCCGGGTGGGTTGGTCAGACCCGGCCCTACCATTAGCCTCAGTGCTCAGAGGGCAGATTTTTAGGGTCATTAAAAAGCAGCAAGTTGCTGTTTTTAAGCACCAGCCCTTATTGTCTGCTTTGCTTACTGGGCGCTGTCAACCTCAGGCGGCAAAATGTCGCGGGTCGGCGCGGGCTTGGGAGTGAGAAAGGGAGCGGAGCCCAGGAGCCACGTGGAAGGGGAGGGGCGCGCGCCTCTCCTCGGGGTCTCCCGCCCCTGCCCGGAGGAGCGGTTGTTCCGCGAAAGGGAGGCGGAATGGCGGCGGCTACCTTGGCTCGCTGGTCCCAGCTGTACTGCGGCTTCTTCTCGGCCTCCTCCGGGGACGCGGCGCCGTCTCGCTCGCCGCCTTCCGCGCTGGGCTTCGGCTCCTTGGCCTGCTTCCTCCGCTTGGAGAAGAAGCAGCCCATGGTCCAGCTCCCCCGACCCACAGCACACGCTCCGCCGAAGCTCGCCCGATATAACGCCCCTCTCCCCCGCCAAACCCCCGAAGCCGCTCCCGTTAGCCGAGTGAGCCTCAACGCGCCCCGCCCTCGCCTTTAAGAGGCCGCTTCCGGCTTCTCCGTCGCCCGTTTCCCAGAGCGACGGCCGCTCCGCCCTCTTTAGAGAAGCGCCTCCAATCAGGAAACCGTATCTGGGATCATTTCAGTCAATCAACCTCTCCGGCCAATAACGACCCTTCTTCGCCGCCCCCTCTTCATTTTGTCTCGGGAGGAGGGTTGAAAGGACGGTTTTTCTTAAAGGGATGGGCTTCTCCCTTTTAATTCCTCTCTCCTTGAAACTGCGACGTGAAAGTAAGGCCATTTCCACAATAGGCTGTTATCATGCTATCATTCCACTTTCAACATCCTGTGGAATCCCCAGGATTCCATAAGATGTTGAAAGTGGGATAATAGCGCTATAACAGCCTAGTGCGGAAATGGCCTAAGTTATTAAGTATAAATAAAAACGCTGAGGTCCGAAGATTTGGTCCTGAAGGACGCCTTTTGCCCTAATCTGCTAGGAGGACAGGGGCCGGGTAAAGGCGGGGACGGAGCACTCTGTACATGCTCAAAAGCATGACTGCCATATACAAAGAAAGGTTGGTAGTCCTCGCAAAAGGCAGCGAAACCAGGGCCATTTCCGCACTAGCCTGTTATAGCGCGACGATTCCACTTTCAACCTCCTCTGGAATCCTGGGGTTTGCAGTTTCGGGAGGGGCCGGCCGTCCCCTCCCGAAACTGCAAACCCCAGGATTCCAGAGGAGGTTGAAAGTGGAATCATCGCGCTATAACAGGCTAGTGCGGAAATGGCCCTGGGTTTTGCGGACCCTGCCAAAAACAAGTTACTTTCCAGACATATGTATCCTGTAGAATAACTTTCTGAGCCCGTGATAAGAAATGTTATAGCATGTCTCAGGACGTAATGGGGGATTATGGGCGAATCTTTACACTGCATTGATCTAGTAGTTGCTTTCCTACTACTTTATATAAAATGCATAGATTTCCCGTAAAAGGTTATCGTGTAGGTTTCCACCTAAAACGCTCCAGCCAATTTTCTTCAGGGAAGATGAAGCTATTACCGAAAACATTATGTGGATAGTTATAGTTGAAGATTCACATTGAACTAAAGCGGCATCACTTTAGTACATTTTAAATACAAATAAAGGAATAAATGTATAATTTAAGTAATTCAGACTAGACTTCAGTGGGTCAACATTGCAGTTTTATCTCTGTGCTCCAGTAAAATATATTAATAAAATCGAGAGGAGATCAGAAATAAACAGGGCATCTGCCCACAAAAGCTTATGTCAAATAAAAATTGTTAGTGTTCCAGGTAGCACAAAACTTTGTTCTTTTGCTGCAGCTATTAAAACGGCCATCCCATCTGCCAAATGGCAATTTGAAACATGAGAATGCATGTGTATACCATTTTTCTTAATATTTTAGTTTTGAAGAGCTACTGTAAACCTTCCAAAGCATTTTAGAAGAAATATGATGAGAACACTCATTCTGTCCCCCTACTTTTTCCACCACAATTTACCACTGTATCCTGTGTGAACTTAATCCGATTCTGTCCCTCTAGCTGTGAAAATCAAGCTACCGTAGTATCCTATGGTAATGTGCAGCTAGGCAGCTTGGTCTTATTAAAAGGAAAGAGAGATCACCCTGTTTCAGCTCCAAGTACTAATGTTAGGAGATTTGTGACTGGGAAATCTCTCATCACTACATTATATGCATTCTCTGCTTCTTGGCTGCTGAATCATAGAGTTGGAAGAGACCCCAGGGGCCATTGAGTCCAACCTGCTGCTATGCAGGAACACCCATCAAAGCATTCCCAACAGATGGCCATCCAGCCTCTGCTTAAAAACCTCTAAAGGAGGAGACTCCACCACACTCCGAGGCAACAGATTCCACTGCCGGACAGCTCTGACCTTCAGGAAGTTCTTCCTGAGGTTCAAGTGGAATCTCCTTTCCTGCAGCTTGAATCCATTGCTCCTTGTCCTAGTCTCTGGAATGGCAGAGAACAAGCCTGCTCCCTCCTCAATATGACATCCCTTCAAAAATAATTGTGATATGGCCAAAGTATGACAGCCTCAGTTTAGTCATTTTGGCTTCTTCCTTATGCTGTTGTTTCTGTGTGCCTTCAAGTTGTTTCTGACTTTTGACAAACCTAATGAGAACTCATCATGGGTTTTCTGGGCTGAGAGTATGTGATGCACTTAAGCTCACCCCATGCATTTCCATGGTTGAGTGGGGAATCAAACCCTGGTCTCCAGGGTCTCAGTCCAACACTCAAATCACTGCAACACTGAAGATCACTGGTTTCCATAAGACATCCCTTAAAATAATTAAACATGGCTACCATGTCCCCTCTTAACCTTCTCTTCTCCAGGTTATCATAGAATCAGGTGGGAAGAGACAAAGCAGTAACTTCAAAGGGGAGGCTTGTTTGGTTACAGACAATGGGTTCAATTCCCAGCAATAAAGGAGACTGTCTTTCCGTTTTGCTAAGTCTGCATGCCCAGAGTCCCATCCTGTCCTAAAGAGAAGATGGCATTACATCTACTGGCTGAGTGATCACCTTTTATAGTAGGCCGATTGCTAACTGACACTCCAGAAAAGACTGATTGGTGTTTCAGTTTATAACAAGAAATGATTTGATCACTGGGAACCTTTAAGTCTTTGGAATGAGCTTGAAGAAAGCAAAACATCTTCAGCTAAACAGAGGGAACAGAGAAAAGGCAAAATAGCAGCTGAGAGAAGCAGAAAAATGGAAATGGGGTACAGATCAAATGTATGTGTGTATGAATGCACTATTTTAGATGCTTACCTGTTTATCTTTTAATATACTATTTCTCATGGATTTTGAGGTCCCTTCTAAATCTGTTTCCATAACCTAAATGTTTCAAAAACAAAAGAACACAGCACTTTCTCATCTAAAACAAGTGGGTCTTGTTCCAGGAATTTGTCAGCAGTCAGGGAAGTGGGGAACATACCATATTAAAAGGAGGTTGTAAATGTGGTCCAGGTAATAAATGATTTACAGGACTGTCTATAAAGACCTGCATTCCCTTTATTATGAAATATTACAATGCTGTTATTATTTATTATTTAATCCAAACCCATGATTTTATAATATAAGTAGATAAACAACCCCATTGTGCGCATATTCAGTGAGAAGTAATGTCCTACAGTGTTTACATTCCATGGTAGATTATAAATACAGTTATACAGAAATAACATGCTAAGTTTTGTATCCAGTTAGACTTCACATTTGTTTTATTCTTTTTTCTAACCTCTACACTTTTTAGACCTTAGCACTGTATATACATTTAAACATCAATTCAAAACCAAACACTGCCAGCTAACAAATTAGTACATTTCCTTAATATGACTTCACACAACAGAAAATACAGTAAACATAACAATTATCTTTAGGAAATGCTGGTAGAGGGCTCTAGGGAACTAATTACTCCAGTTGTTGACAGTGCAAAATATCAAGGGAAAGGATATGGGAAAACAAATATTTAAGCAATTAATAATCTGATAATCTGAAGCAACTGAATCTGATTTAGAGGGCAATTTGATACACATTAACCTAGGAGTACAGTCCAGTTAACTTATGGGCACTGTAACCAGTGCTGTGGAGACAGGTTGAGTTAGAATCTGAATTGGAAGCAATTTTGGGTGGAGCCAGTTAAAATGTACTGACACTTGCTTCAGAATATAAACTTAACATTAAATGCCTGGGCTGTTGCATATTTCCTTTCATAAAAATGTATAAAAATTTTCTTGTTCCGAAATTTTAATCAAATTAATATATATTTACGTTCTATCAGTATAAGTAGCCCGATGATTCATATGGTGGTGATTAAATGTCTTATATTACCATTTTTAGTAAATTTGTTATTACTAATAAATATACATTTGCCATTTATGAAGGAGTCAGACAGTACAAAAATAGAGGAGTCAATGGTTTGGTACAGTGGTTCTTAATCTGGTCTCTGTGGACCCCTGAGGGTCTGTGAAGCCCTGCTGCTTGGGGTGGGTGGATGGGTGTCAAAAGTGCTCCTTTGCTTGCAAACAAGGGAGCCGTTTAGGTTTGTGCACATGCCTGCTACCATGTCCCTTTTGCCAGGGATGTGGCAGCAGGGGTGTTGACACTGAGGGACAAACAGCAGGCATGTGCGCATAGCCAAATTGCTCCCTTGTTTGCAAATGAGGGAGCAGTTTTGATACCTCCACCTCTCCACCCCTTTGCTGCCATGTCCCTGATGAAAGGGACACAGTGGCAGGTTTGTGCGCACACCCAGACTATGACTCTGGAGACCACAGTTTGAATCTCCATTTGACCATGGAAACCTACTGGGTGACATCAGTCAAGGCGCATTCTGTCAGCCTCAGAGGAAGGCAAAGGCGGCAAATCTTGCCAAGAAAACCTTGATAGGTTCACTTTAGGGTTACCATAAGTCAGTTTTCAAAGGAGGGAGACATAACGGCTAGAAAGAACCTTCCCCTTCTAGCAGCACTTTGTTCTTGTGTTCCTTCAAGTCACTTCTGATTTAATGGCAACCTTAAGGTGAACCTATCACAGGGCTTTTCTGGCAAGATTGTTCAGAGGGGGTTTGCCTTTGCTTTCCTCTGAGATTGAAAGAATGTGACCTGCCCAAGGACACTCAGTGTTTGAGCAGGCATTTGGATCCTAGTCTCCAGAAGCCTTAAATAAATATTTGAATGTTTAAATATAAATTTAAATATTTAAATCTTAAGTCATAGAATCATATAAATGTAGAGTTGGAAGAGACCACAGGGGCCATCCAGTCCAACCCCTTGCCATGCAGGAACACCCTCAAAGCACTCCCGACAGATGGCCATCAAGCCTCTGCTTAAAAACCTCCAAAGAAGGAGTTTCCACTACACTCCGAGGCAGCACATTCCACTGCCAGACAGCCTGACTGTCAGGAAGTTCTTCCTGAGGTTCAGGTGGAATCTCCTTTCCTGCAGCTTGAATCCATTGCTCCTTGTCCTGGTCTCTGGAGCAGCAGAAAACAAGCCCTCTCCTTCCTCTACATGGCATCCCTTCAAATATTTAAACATGGCTATCATGTCCCCTCTTAACCTTCTCTTCTGCAGACTAAACATACCCAGCTCTCTAAGTCTATCCTCATAGGGCATGGCTTCCAGGCCTCTCACCATTTTGGTTGCCCTCCTCTGGACTTGCTCCAGCTTGTCAATATCCTTCTTGAACTGGGGTGCCCAGAACTGGACACAGTATTCAAGATGAGGTCTAACCAAAGCAGAGTAGAGTGGTACCAGTTACCTCCCTTGATCTAGACACCATACTCCTATTGATGCAGCCGAGAATTGCATTGGCTTTCTTGGCTGCCACATCACACTGCTGACTCATGTTCAGCTTCAAGTCAAGTCAGAGTCAAGTCTTGGGGGTCCCTGGCAACAAATTTTAGGGGGGAATCTCTGATCATAAGAACCACTGGTTTGGTATACTGATTCCACAACTCTGACTCAGACAACTTCCTGTCAGTAACAGAATCAGGGTCCTTTAGGGATGACTCCATACATCTGTAGTTTCCTCCACAGAGAATTTTTCATGACAGTTGTGGGCAACTTTTGGGATACAGGCAAATGGTGTTCACTATTGCCTCCTACTTTATTTATTGAATATACTGCCCTTCTCCCAAGATAGATTCAAGGTAGTTACTTCACTGATGAATAGCTGTTGCTACTGGCACTATAGCTACCACAAAATAGCACATTTTGCTAGGAAGCTTCCTAGCACATTTTGCTAGGAAGCATGTCACACACCTTATTTCCTAACACAATCACAGTCCCAGCAACCCAGTAGGAAGGGAAAGCAAAGCACACAGTCCACCCAGGTAGGTTTCCTAGGATTTCCCTCCCACTTTTCTTTGTCCTCAGCTTACTTCAGTTTCTGCAGAGTGAGTTCAAAGTATAAAAGTACTGAATAAACTCAGCGAGAGGAGAGGAGAGAAGGGGGGCACAATCTTGCCCTTCCAGTAGGCTCAAGCAAAAGCAAACTGCTGTAACCTTTCCTTGCTTGTGCAATCTTCCTTATTACTCATTTTTGCCATCTTAACCACACTCTGATGTTGCTTGGCCACATATGTCTCAGTTTTCACAGTGAAGTATTGAGGGATATATCTGCTACTTGATTTTCTTGCTAACTATGCAGCACAACCCTCATCATATTTATTTGGACCTCTGAATGGGTCTTGACCACATGATTTCTATCTGTTTTCATCCCTAATTTCCCTAAAGAAACATTCTGAGAATGAAAGAGGGGCTGGTCAGCATCCTTGCTGTCCGCATTATCCTATTATCAGCTGCTAGCACACAATCTTTTCACTTTCGGGTTTGCAATCTCTGCCATGGTCCTACCTTTCCATGGCAGTGGGATGATATTCTCTTGTGAGGCAAGAGGCTATGCTGACAATAACAGTGCTGCTGGTAGGGTCTCCTATGTCAGATAGGCTTTTGCTGAGGAGCCAGACTAAATGTGCCAAACAGCTACTGGGCAGTAGCGGTGGTCGGCATAACACTGGCAGAGGATCTCTCAGAGACAATAGCAGTGACACCATAGCTAATACTTGTTAGTTCTTTTATCATGTAAACTGTGATAGATGACAGCTCGGAGGTCGATGAGCAATTAATTGTGCTAAAAACAGAGCCAGTCATAGATCAAACTACCTTGGAAGCACCCCCATCAGCTGAAAGACAAGCTGAGACAGAGTTGTTGCAACCAGTGCCAGTGGGAGAGGAGACCAGCAATGATTTAGAGGACTTAGAGCCATCTTTACCCCCCAGCCTCCAATCACAGAGGAGACAGAAACAAGCAGCTCAGAGGGAAGCCGTTTTGGCAAGATTGAGTAAACAGAACAATGATGAGTAACACCTGTTTTCATCAGCTATATAAGTCTGTTGGCGTGGCTTGCTGTTTGCTTGTAGCAAATCACTACTCAAGCTCCCACAACCCTTATGTTCCAGCTCACTTTATCCTTTCAACTGACCTTCGGGATTCTGGACCTTTTGGATTTGACCTTGACTTCAGCTTGGCTCAGCATCTCTACTTGCTCTTTGCATTTGGACATGCCCTACTGCCTCCTCTTCTTGGGCAAGTACTATTGCCTTCCTTCCCTTGCTGGCAGAAAGACAAGGCAAGGGAGTTGAACTCTGACAAAAACTACATCCAAAATTAAATGATAGTGCCAGGAGATGACACTCCCAGGTCTGAAGTCCAGAGGAGGGCGACCAAAATGGTGAGAGGCCCTATGAGGATAGACTTAGATGCCCTATGAGGATAGACTTAGAGAGCTGGGTATGTTTAGTCTGCAGAAGAGAAGGTTAAGAGGGGACATGATAGCCATGTTTAAATATTTGAAGGGATGCCATGTAGAGGAAGGAGAGGGCTTGTTTTCTGCTGCTCCAGAGACCAGGACAAGGAGCAAAGGATTCAAGCTGCAGGAAAGGTGATTCCACCTGAATCTCAGGAAGAACTTTCTGACAGTCAGGGCTGTCTGGCAGTGGAATGTGCTGCCTCGGAGTGTAGTGGAGGCTCCTTCCTTGGAAGTTTTTAAGCAGAGGCTTGATGGCCATCTGTCGGAGTGCTTTGAGGGTGTTCCTGCATGGCAGGGGGTTGGACTGGATGGCCCCTGTGGTCTCTTCCAGCTCTACATTTCTATGATGGCACTCAAACTACTGGGGAAGAGCAGAAGATGAGTAGCACTGTGGCTAATTATGCAATTGGACTCAAGCTGAAAGGACATTTAGCTATTGATGTGCTCAGGAGTGAAAGGAAAGTCCAAAGCTGCACAGCACATATTATAGGAACATGGAATGTGAAAAACATTAATCTGGAGCAGCTACAATAAATGGAATGTATAAAACAATAAATGGAATGTATAGACATCGCAATACTTGCAGTGAGTGAGCGAAAGTAGACAGGAATGGGACATTTCAGTCAGATAACTACACCGTGTTTTACTCAGGAAATAAAGAGCAAAGAATATAGAAACTGGATAGACAATATAATTGGAATCAGAAGATGGAGAAGTTCCATTCTTTCTGCAAAAAACTAGACCAAGAGCAGATTGTGTCACACAGCCTGTTATAATGCAATTATTCCACTTTCAACATCCTATGGAATCTTGGGGTTTGCAGTTTAGGGAGAGGCCTCCATAGGATGTTGAAAGTGGAATAATCGCACTAGAATAGGCTAGTGCAGAAATGGCCTTGCTCACTATGGAAACCCACTTGGTGAACTTGGGTGCATCACATAATGTCATCCCTAGAAAACCCTGTGATAGGTTCACTTTAAGGTTGCCCCAAGCTAGAAAGGACTTGAAGGCACACAACAACAGCCAAGATGATTCAATTGAGGCTGTGATACTTTGGACAGGCAATAAGACATGACTCGCAAGAAAAGACAAGAATGCTTAGCAGGGTTGGAGGCAGCAGGAAGAGAGAAAGTCTGCATCGTAGATAGATAGACTGAGGCCATTTCCGCACGACACTCTTGTAGCGCGATGATTCCACTTTCAACCTCCTATGGAATCCTGGGGTTTGCAGTTCCGGGAGGGCCCTACATACAGACTGCAGAATGGGATGGTAGAATGGATCGCACCACTTCAGATATCAGAGGGGGTTGTGTTTTAAAGTGCTTCCCTATCTTTCTATAAACTAAGGAAAAAACCCAACCCCGGCCCAACAGGCAAGGGGCAGACCTAAACCCTGTTTCCCAGGTGCGTCGGCTTTCAAGGGGGTTTATAGTTTTAAAGCCTTGGAGAGCTGTAGCACTGAAGAATAGTGACCCCCCCCCGGTGTGATTCGAAGTGAGCCAGTCCCGCGTCCTCGGTCTTCCCGCTGCCTGTGCAAATGCAGCCTCGGTGCGGCAGTAGCGGGTGGCGCTGGGCGGCTGTCAGCGTGGCGACCCTTTAAGAGGCGGGGCCGGGGCGCGCGTGTCCGCTCGGTTGCTTTGGCTGCCGCCGCCGCTGCTGCTGCTGCCGGGGACTGGATGGAAGGGGGACTCCGCCAAGGGGAGGCGCCTGGCGATCCTGCGCACCGAGCTGAACTTGCGCCTGCCTTGGCGGACGCCGCCGCCGCGGGCACAAGCTCTCCGCGGCGCCTGGCTGCGCACGGGCGTCGCAGGGACGGCGGGAGGGCGCGCTGAGCGGGGCGACGCAGGCGGGCATCCGGGAGGAGAGCCCCAGCATGACGCGGCCGCTGCCCTTGCGGCTGCTGCCGCTCCTCCTCCTTCTCCGGCTCCTCCAGAGCCCCGGTCGGTGCACCGGCGAGCGAAGCAGCAGCAGCGCCATGGAGGAGATCGCCACGGAGAAGGAAGCGGAGGAGAGCCACCGGCAGGACAGCGTGAGCCTCCTGACCTTCATCCTCCTGCTCACCCTCACCATCCTCACCATCTGGCTCTTCAAGCATCGCCGCGTCCGCTTCCTCCACGAGACCGGCCTGGCCATGATCTACGGTGAGCGGCGGTCCTTCAGGCTGCCCGCGGAGGGAGGATGGAGGGGGCTGGGGCTGGGGCTGGGGCTGGGGCTGGGGGCGAGAGCCTGCGGTCCCTGCCTTCCCGATCTCCACGACGAGGGGGAGGCAGGCGCTTTCGCGTTTGCTACACAAGTAACTAGACTACCACAGGGTTAGAGAAAAGAAACGATCCCTGCGTTACCATCTCCCTGCCTCTGCTTTCCCCTTGCGCTCTCGACAGGCGATGCACGTGTGAGGATAAACTGTCTCGTAGGGTGATGCACGTGTGCGCCCGATTCTTCCCTCCCAGCTCTGACACTTCCCTTCCCTCGGCGTTGCGCCATTAGGGGGAAAAAAAAAATTCTGGAGCACTATGAATTCCAAAGCTCTCTGCTCGTTTTCCTTGCCTTTTGACTCGTGCGGCGGCGGGCGGGGAGTTTGCACTGGAGGTGAAAGCAGTATGTCCGATTAGGGCAGTGGTTCTCAACCGGGGATCGGGACCCCTTTGGGGGTCGCACGACCCCTTCACAGGGGTCGCCTAAGACCTCCCTTCAAGCCCTTCTCAGGTTGAGCTTCTGACGCTATGATCATGGTCGGGGGTCACCACAACATGAGAAACTGTATTAAAGGGTCACGGCATTAGGAAGGTTGGGAACCACTGGATTAGGGAATGGTAAAATATTTTGGCTTGTGCGTGGACAAATGCTTTTCATGGGTATGTGTTAGAAACGCTCAGTGGAGGCGATGGCGGAGAACTTAATTTTATTTTGGAGAAGGCGAGCTAACTAGTTGCCCCTTTTAATGGTCCTCCTTCTTCCCGAGCATCCCTGCCTACCAAAGACACATTTTGTACCAGCTTTGCCCTCTATAGCTTTCTTCATCCATGAGTACAAGACTGCTGGGTGGAGCTTGAGTGTCCCTTTTCCAAGGTCTGGTGGCTCTCCACAGCCTTAGTATGTGTTTAGTGCATTGTTGCCTTCTCCTGGAGCCTGTTCAGTTTTGACCAGGAGGGAACATCCCTGAAATATGTATTCACCTTGGCCTTTGTTTCTCCTGCAGTATTCCTGACATAGATGTTCCTAAGAATGCAAAGGTCAAGTCACAGGGAGCATCACTGCCAGCCTTTTTTTTGTAGATATACAAAAAGCCGTAATAGGCCTCTTTCAAATTCATATTATGTAATTTGCCTCCAGTGACACTGGTTTGTAGGCTTGTTTGGAGTCATGATGGGGGTGGGGGAGAAGGTGAATGTCAGCTTTCTATTACATAAGAAAAAATTAGGGGTATGAACTGTTTTTTCCTATCACTATAATAGCATGGCCCTTTCAAGATTGTGGTACTTTAAAATGACATTTGAAAATATCCCCTGGGACTTACTATTACACTGCTGTTCTCTCATTGAACTAGTAATAGATAGAACGGGGCAGAAACTGTATTCTCTTAAGATTAATTGCAGTAAACATTTGAATTGTAGCCTGATGGTGAGATCCGGTCATGAGCTATTTTTGGATCCCCTCTTGTGTTTTCCTTTCCTTTTTTTCTGTATACAACCGGGAGGTCTCTTTTTCCTCCTTCAAACTATATCCTGAATTCTGCATACAGGATGAAAAGAGCTGTCTTTAAACATTCATGCCCTCTGGCTGCTGGCTGCCAACTAGCTGTGTGTTCTTGTTTTTTCTGATCTTTGGCAGTCGGTGCCTGCTGGTTTCTACCTGATTGTAGTGGAACAAGACACTGGGGTAGGTTACACAATACACCTGAAGTCTATTGTGGGTGATTAGATGATGAGGTGGGCAGAACCTGCCCTTCAGAGGGTTTTCACGGTGCCTGACCAAAATAAAGTACAATGATGCATTGATGCATTTGTTCTTTCTATCTGATGTGGCAAAGAACTGGAAATTACAATCAGCTCAGTACCTGCCAGATTTGATTAATGAGTGGTGCAGTGGACTGCATGTAAACCTACAATGACAGTGTGTAACCTTGCTCTTGCTCTGCTTTCCCTTTTTAAGCCTCAAAATAGCAAACAGTTTTTATACTGGCAGCGTTCACATTTTGACCACAGATGTGGCATTCTTTTAAGCTCCAGATCTGATTTACTGTCAGCATATGTTTCCTATTTTGCCTTTTGGTTAAAAAAATTAAAAGAGAACCTTCTAAAGGGTTACTATGTCTGCTTAACATTCCCTGGTGCAGACGTATGTTCTGTAAGGAAGCACAGATGAATGTTATGCAGAACAAGAAAGTGACAGTTTTCTTCCTATGGCAACTCAGTGACTCCTTAAAAGTTAAATGCTTGAAAGCAATGGAATTTTCCTCTGCTGTGGTTTTTCAGGCTCCGACAGTCCTCTTCATCATTGCTTCTTGCTGCATTGCTGTATGGTTGTCCACTCTCTTCTTTTTTTTTAACATCCTGAATCCGAGTACATGAAGGTCTTGAAAGATAGATGAATGTGTGCCATGCTGCACATCTGGGGCAGGGTACAATTTTCACTCTGGTGCCCCCCTCAGACAAGACAGTGTCTGTTTTTCCAGCCCAGAACTGATGTAACGTCATTTTTGATATCTGTTTCAGCTGATTTGGGGATATTAGATGGGGTTGGGGAGGTCATGAAGGCACTAGCGAAACTACCACACTTGGAGGCGAACATTTCCAGGTGACTTTCATTCAAACTGTTTTTGAAACATTTTGGGGAAAGTTTCAGAGTTCTAGGGAGTATTCTGGGACATTTGACAGGCAGAACCAGTGAGTCATGTGCAGCCTTGTATGTTTCCCAGCTGTGCTGTACATTTTTACTCAAAAGGAAGCACCATTGAGTTCAGTAACACTTGCTCCTAGGAAAATCTGTATATTGCAACAATTTGTATTTGCATTTATACTATGCAAAGTATACTTTTGGAGTTTCAGCTTCTATAAATGTGTGATTATGGGTAAGAAACTTACCATACCAATCCTTTTTTTTTTTTTTTTATAAACATGTCAGTCCTCCTAGAATTGCTTCTTGGGCCAGTTCAAAAAATATCAGTATTGTTAGGATAAGACATCTGATGACAGGATTCTCCAACCTGCTGCCCTTCAGCAGGACTAAAATTCTCACTGTCCCCAGCCAATATGGAAAGTTTGAAAGGCTTCATCTTACAGTGCATGTCTGTACAGTTGTACAGTATTTGGAAATAAGTCCTACTGAGATGAATGGGGTAAGTCCTGCTGGACTGAAGTAAGTGAATATAAAATAGCAACCTTAAGGGCTTGCCATTAAATTGAAAGAATACATAATAGGCATTTATGTAGGAAAGATTACTTAAACTGTCATTAAAAGTTTGGAAGCCTTTTTTGGGGGGGTCCACCATTAAATATTAATTATTAATATTAAACTATTAAATATAAAATCTTTTCTAAAATATTTTACTGGATAAACTGCATTATTTCTTCTAAGCAGTGTCTTCTGTCTTCTAAGCAGTGTATGTTCATAGCTTTGATAGAATTGAAAAGTTTTAAATTTTTTAAAACCAAATATTTATTGTTTTTGCTAAGGCAGAGCTATTGATACATGTGGCATTCTTTAATTATACAAGCAAAACACAGGGCCTTTCTTTGAGATGCTTCCAACTCAAATTGACAGTGAAGAAAACAAACCATGGAGGGATGAGAAAGCCAGAGATTACTAGAGATGCAAGTGGAGTCTCTGGAGTCATATTAAATAAGCTTAGTCATTTGTTAGCTGCCAGTGTTTTGTTTAAAAGATGTTTAAAAGTATAGATACATGAGTACTGTGGGGAGGAGAGGAAGAAGAGTTGTGTGAGTAAAGTCTGCGGGTATGACTGATTGGAACTCTTCAGGTGGAAGATGAATTTAGCTATAAATCTGTCTCTCCTTTGCTCAGGTGTGTACATCTCAAGGACTCTCCAAATCTGAAAACAAATACTAAAAAGCAATACTGTAGAGAAATGTTTACCTCATTCTTTCAAAGTATTAGGAAAAAGGAATCTTTAGCTTTTCACTGGTTGTGGTTTCTAAAACTGTAATACCTAGCTTGTGTTGCAGTAGAAGGTACAGTGGCTGTAATCTAAAACTCCAGGCAGGAGTGATACTCTATTTATAATGGGTTGTATTATGTGTTGTGACTGATAATATGTAAGCTTGTGCTTTTATATGCAGTATTGTTACATCACAGCCCTATCTCATGGATTCAGGCTCACCCACTCTAATGAAGGAGATGGGTTTTTTGAATGGTGCTTTCTCTGTTTTTGAAGTGAATGGGACCAGTTCTGATACCTGCGTTGAGCTGTTGTGACTTACTATAAATCAATGTACAATGTAGAGAAAGGAAAGTTCCTCAATATTCTTCTAATGTTGTTGTTTCTAAGGCCGTGCTGGATTAGCTTAAATACTTGTTTAGCCTAGCTTCTTCTTTCCCACATTAACCAATTGAACACTGTTAGGATGTGGGAGCAGTTCTCCTCTGAAGTAATTCTCCTCTGAAGTATTCCAAACCTGATTAGAACTTCTTTTACTTTGCTCTTTCTGCATCCATTACCCATACAAGCATGTTCTGCATTATTGAACGTGTTTCAACTTGTGCAGCCTGAGGATGTGGATAGGATCCTTGGAGATTTGTTGAAGAAGAGCCACTACTTGTATGCTGGATCTATGCTTTTTCTGACTTATTTAAGCAGCCAGAGTAGGGCTGGCCAAGTGGGTAAGCAAAGTTTTGAATGCCTTGCTGCAGCTCTGCAGGCATAGCTCTGGCTTGCCTGAAGGAAACTGTGATCAGGCCTTTCCTTAAAGGAGAAGAAAAAGATCCTCCCTGAATCCTACCTCATTCAACAATTCTCTGCCTGTCTCCAACATCTCTTTTATGGACAGTTCTACAGTACGTTGTGGCTTCCCAGCTCCAAGGGTTCCTGGATGAAACCGATTATCTGGATCAATTTCAATCTTGCTTCAGGCCTGGCTATGGGATAGAGACAGCTTTGATTGCCTGTCTAGTGAACTGGACAGAAAGAGTATCTCCCTTTAGGCTTTGTTGGAGCTCTCAGTAGTTTTCAGTACCATCAACCATGGTATCCTTCTGAGCCAGCTCTTCAGTATGGGTCTTGCAGACACTTTTGCAGTGGCTCCATTCCTTCCTGGAGGGGTGAACCCATAATGTGATACTCAGGGACTCCTGTTTGGTACCCTGGTCTTTGGCCTGTGGTGTCCCTCGAGGCTCTGTCTTGTGCCCCATGCTGACATGAAACCACTGGGAAAGGTTGTCTGGTGGTCTGGGGTTCATTGTCATCAATATGTGGATGACACTCAGCTCTGTCTCTCCTTTCCATCTAACTCCAGTGAAGCTACTTTGATACTAAAGCAGTATCTGTTGTCAGTAATGGACTGGATGAGAGCAGAGAAATTGAAGGTTAATCCAGACAAGACAGAGGTGTTCCTGGTCAGTTGTAGGCTAATCAGGAAATAGGGATTAAACCTGTGCTAGATGGGGTTACACTCCCCCTGAACACACAGGTTTGTAGCTTCGATGTATTCTTGCATTCATCATTGAACCTGGATATCCAGGTTTTGGTGGTGCCCGGCAGTGTGTTTACACAGTCAAAACTAGTGCAGCAGCCCAATCTGGCCATAGTAGCACATGCCTTGATTACATCCCAGTTGGATTACTGTAATACATTCTATGTGAGGCTGCCTTTGGAAACTGTTTAGATGCAGATTCAAAATGCTGCATCTGAACTGCTGACTGGAGTTGGTTATATGGGGCATATAACTCCCTTACTGAAACAGCTTCTTCACTGACTACCTGTCTATTTCTGGGCACAGTTCGAAGTGCTGATTTTGACTTATAAAATGATACATGGCTTAGGTTCAAACTGTTTGAAAACCTGTATCTCCACATATCTGTCCGAGTGATTTGCAGGGAAGGGTTTTCTCTTCATTCCATCATCCTTTGAGGCTCATTTGCTGGTGACATGGGAGAAGCCTTCTCAGTGGCTGCCCCATGCTTTGAAACTCCTTCTTAAGGGAGGTTTGATCTACCCCCTCTCTGTTGTCTTTTTGGTGGTAGACAAACACCTTCTTGCCTAAACAGGCCTTCGGCCTTGGCTGACCAGAGTGAAGTGATGTGAAGATAGGTGTGCTGTTTTAGTATATATTGTGTTTTAATTGTTTTGAATTTAAATGTTTTGAAAATAGTGTTTTAATTGAAGGTACGATTTAATTAAAACAACTTTTGTACTTCATACTGTTTGATTGCTCTGTTTTAATTTATGCTGTAAACTGCTTTGACTCTCATTTGGGAGAAAAGCAGGATATAAAATAAAATAAATAAAAGCCAATCACTAGTTTAGGATAACCTGGTCTTCCAGTTTTGAATATTTGCTTTCTTGAAAGTGATATTTAATTTACTGAAACACTTCACACACATACATACGATCCTTGTTTTCATAGTTGGATTTAGTAAGCACTTTGGGGCTGGATCATACATAGTGATTTCTAATCATGAGGATAATTTCTTTATGAAAGAATAGCAGACAGTACTTCACTGGATGAAAGAAATGCACATGTGTTGGTGATAACTTTTTTTTTTGTCAGTGGCACATGAATACTTGTCTCATGGGGTTATTTTACTTAAATTTTGATACTGTTGCTGCAGAATGCTGAATGGGACCACAGTGATTTATTTTTCATTCTTCTGTATGCATTATGTGTTCCCTGTGCAAGTATATCTTCTTGCCTTTAAACTCAGACTGAGAACTGATGTAAACATTTGACACAGACTAAATTAGTAAAACACTGAGAGGATTTATTTACTCACATTGCAATTCTGTATACTCTTTGCCTGGGAGTTGGCTGCATTGAACTCAGTTTGGCTTTCTTCTGGATAGAAATATATAGAACTGCACTGTTAATCTCAAACTGTTCCCAAAGCTGCCATGTTAAACAAGAAATTGTGAAAACTAGAGGACATTGCCCAAGGTCAAAATCTTCTGTATACTTACTTGGGTTTAAGCCACATCAGATGCTATTTACACACTGAACACATGTTTATTTCTGGATAAACATAGGATTGTGCTGAAGCAAGGATATGTTTTCAGCTTTTGAAATAACCTTACCCAGTCCTAAATTGTAGCAGTAGTTTGCTTTTGTTATGCGGTGTTAGTGTTTCTATTGAAAATAAATCTTTCTGACACTTCTGTAACTGAGTCAGCTGCAAAACTAGCATTGTATAGAACTAGGTCTTACGGGTTTGTGCTAATTCTGAGAACTTGGCGTCCTCTTCAGAGAAACATAGTTCCTCATGAGGAAACCATCACAAGTAAAAACTGGTTTCAGATTCTAGTGAAGCCACACCTTAATTTTACTCTTCATTGCCACTTGATCAGGAACTGCATTTCATTAATTGTGTTCATCTGGGTCCTCCATATGACTTAGGATGGCCACCCAGAGAACTGAAACTGATCTTAGCAACTTATTTTTTGTGGCAAATAAAATCCCCAAACCATGGACCCTTTTCCTCCTTCTCATAAGGAAAGAAGAAGAAAAAAACTTATAGTTCTATAATGTTTTCCCTTTTGAAATGTATGTTTTGAGTCCCTTCCCACCAAATATTTCTAATGTTTAGGGTAGAGTCCAACCGCTTTTAAGGTGGCCAGATGAATAATACGATAGCTAAGTTTTGGAGATGGGTAGATGGGGAGGATTTCTGCAATAGGCTGTTTGATTTTTGGCAAAGCTTTCATCACGAGGTTTATTTTGATAACTTGTTTAAAACATCCTCATCACACTGGCTCTTATCTTTAAAAAGCAGAAGTGAGAAAAAGATAACTGAGTAATGAGAGAGGGCCCCAGAAATTCCCATCTCGAGAGGGAGGGAGGAGAGGTACAACGCAGTCACTGTGGTAGCAGTTACTAACTGGAGATTGGTTGTTCCAGTTCACTGGAGGACACAATGTGGAAAATGTGGTGCTTTTTCTGTGCTTACTAAGAAGAGATACAATACAACTGAGTAGGCTACTGACTGGATTGACCCTGTACTTGACTCCTTGTATTAAAAAAAAAAAACACTCTCATATTTCTGGCTTCTTGATAAGCAATTAAGGTCCAGAAGTTGTTGCTTACATGTAGTATAGGATGGGATGTGCCCAACAGCTCCACCCTGGGGCTTGATGTTCCCTGGCATTTGTGTGAACATTTGTTGGGACAGAACATGTGTGTGCCCAGGTGCATATATGTGAAGGCTTCCACATGGTCTGAACCCCTATTCAATTAAGGGTTCCAGATCATTGCAGGCATTTGTGCTAGATGTATAGGTGCTTGGGAGTGGGGCTGGTTGGCCTGCACAAAGCCAGGGATTGGGTTAGTCAGCCATGTGCCTGCTCATTCACTGCCCTCTGAATAAGTAATAATTTCCAGATACTGTTGGTGTTTCCAGCTGATAATCATAACCTCTCCTGAATCATCTAGCCTGTCAAGTTTCTGTGGCATAGTGGACACCAAGGAATGATATGGTAATCTTTAACTTCTGTACTTGAGCAACTGCTGGACAAATAATGTGGCATTATTCTCGTATGTGATATCTTGCAGCTGACTGGCACATTTTAGAAAAATTACATAGTATATCCCTTCTGACATTAAACTACTAGAGAAACTACTAGAGAATATGTGTGCAATAAGATTACTATATATATTTTTTGTAGATTAAAAACAGTGACCTATTGCTGGTATAAGAGCCATTTCCAATTGCACTGCCTGATTTGGTGTGTGTGTGTGTGTCCACCTCCTGGCTGCCTCCCACAATTTGTGCTAAAGGGCATATCACCAGAATGGTAACTTCAGCTGATAGACTCCCTTTCTCTTTTCCCTGCAGGTCCTCAGTATGCACTTAGCTGGTGATATCACACCCACAATAGACCAGTGCAGAAGCTTGCACACTTCATATAGGGGTTAGGTAAGTGTGAATCTTTTCAGCAGTACTGTATTTTTTCACCTGTCTCAATATTCTTATTTTATACTTGGCCTATAACATAAGAATATTTTTTAAAAAGAAAACATGCCATATGGAACAGCAATAGAGATGTCCATTATTCCCCTGTGTGGGCTTCCTGTCCATTATTTGGAGGACTGTGATGTCACCAGCAGAGTGCATCCTGGGCTGGACTGGTCAGCCACTGGGTATCTGGAGATTATGCTAGGCTCTCAGTTTTTGTTGATTTTAAGGGGAATAAATGTTGGGCATGTGAAAAGGAAAGGTAAGTTGTGTTCATAAAATGACATTTGAACATCCAGCAGTATGCCTGTGTCCTGGCACACACAGCCCATCTAACCCAATATAGTATCCTACTTTCAAGAAGGAAAATAGATTTGAGACACCTAGGGGAAAGTGCAGGAATCTTGAGTCCTGTGTCTGCTTCTAATACATAAAGCAAGAGCAGAGAAACATTTTCAATGAAGATGCGAAGTATGGCAGTGGGGATGTTTAGTCATTCCCTCATCTGCTGCCTTTCTTCTGCAAAGGCTGTTTCAGAGAATCTTCCGTGGATACTTTCTCCCACTTTACTGAAAACCATGGCAGGGGCATTGGTTGGTATTTAGAAGGCCTGGGGTCCTGGACCATAGATAGAGCTTGACATGTGCTAGTGTATATGCAGACAGAGATGTTTTAAAATCATTATTATAATGTATGTATCAGAGAATGAAGACCAGTTTGTTTCCTATCGGAGGAACCCCAAATAATCTTTTCAGTAAACTTGCAGCCCATAGAAGACAGAAATGACTTCAATTTATTTTTCCACTATGCCCGATTTGTTTTCCATTTGCATCCTGTTCAAGTTGATTACTCTTCGTTGCCCCTTTTGTTAAATCACTGCACCATTATCCCCTGAAATTTTGTTTTGACGATTCTCTAAGTAATGGGAAGGCAGGGGGATTCTTACTAGGTTCAGTTCCTGGCTGTTGTTGTGTTTTTGTTTTGTTCTTTTAATATACATAAACCAAAAGAAAGCTTTCTGTTGAGCTGGTGCTGCTGTTTCTGCCCCCTTGCAAATATTTCTGGGGGGAGGAGGGAGGGAGAGAGAGAGAGAGAGAATGGTTGCCTCAATGTAGATTCAGTGTGCAGTGTGTAAAGTGCAGAGGCTAAGCCGCCTGCTTGCTCTGCTTAAGAATTTAAATCAGAAGTGGGAATCCCATGTCTCATGGGCTGCATATGGCTTCCAGATGCTATTTTTGTCATCTGTGGGGACCCTCTAACCCCTTCAGACTCTCCTAAGTTTTTTCAGCTGAAAAAGAAGAGTGGTTTTTTTTTGGAAGCCTCTAAGAATGGCAAATCTCTTCTAAAGCACGGCACAGGACTTCTTGTGGGTCTCGGGGGGGGCATTTCCAGTGGGCTCCTCCTTTCTGGAACTGAAAGTACGTTTTCAGTTTTTCCTGGATTTGGAAAAAAAATGAGAAAGAATCTCATCTGAAGAGGAAGTACAGTCTGTGGTCAGCTCCTTAGGAGCAAAATTGACCCCTAGAGCTTGCCCAGCCTGGTGTAAATAAAGAGTGTTGCCTTTGCTATACTACAGAGTGACCTCAGTGTTTGACTTTTCATTCTGTACTTCCACAGCACCTACCAGAAGTTCTAGGTGCTCTGGCTAAAAACTCTGGATTCTTCCCCCTAGCAGTGCCATGGTGGATGGGATGGGGAATAAGTATTGCCCTCTTATGTCACTGTGTTGCCACTATAGATGCTCCTACCCTGCTGCTACTTTACATATCTGAGGAAATACAGGACTGGGAGGTTCTGAATTCCTCATTCTGGTCTCAGTCTAGCAGGACTTGGGGCTTGTGCTACTGTCTCTGGTGATCAGGTTTCGAAGCTTGGAGAAGTTTCACCATTTGTTCACTTAGTTTTTCATTTATATCCAGTCTCTTTCGCAGCACTGGATTGTGACATGGCATGGGGTAATATGTCAGTCAAAGAAGCACATTCAGAACCTGGTGAGGCCCTAGTTTGGCAGATCAGAGCTTTAATTGCAACTTTGAGGAACTCTCGCTCAGTATGGCTGGTGAAGAGACTGTCTTGCCACCATTACCCAAAACTGTATCGTACTGCCCAGTACCGAGTCCTACAATGCAATATACCCAGAGCTGCTTTTGAAAATATTTGGAAGCATCAGCCAGGTAGCTAAATTAATCAATAAGACTATTGTATTTTTACGAGTACTTAGAGCTTCACTAATTTGCAGTTTAGTTCAGGGTATTGGTTTTGACTTTATAAATGCTTCAGTAGTGTGAGAACAAGACTTCTTGATGGAACAGACATTTAAACAAACAAAAATAGAAAAATGATTAGGTTTTCCAGTCTAACTTTGTGACTGTAGGAGATCACCAATGGAAGTTCAGTTGCAGGCACTCCTTCCTTCAAAAATTAGAGGATTCGAGCTGTCAGAGATAGGGTCTCTTCTGTGGTGCTATCTTTGGAATTCCCTTCAGGAGGATATTTTGCCTGGTGTGGACATGGTAATCTTTTGGGAAGCAGACTATAGCACTGCTGTTTTCCTAAGCCCTTGAAAAGTAATAAAAACAAATCTGTTTGTTTAGTTGTTTCTGTTTTGTGTAAGTGGGCGACATTTTAGGTGGTAACTGTTAAGTTGAGTTTGATGGTTATTTTTGACTTGATGCTGATAAAAATGGAATTAAATTTTACCTTGAAAACCAATTTTGGTTGAAATAAGAAAAGTAAACATTTTAAACAAAGGCTTTATCTAGCACACAGTGTAGATTGTGGGCAGGGCACAGTGGCATGTCATGGAGTGGCACTGTCTTGTTTTGGCTTGTGACATAACTTGGGGAAAAAAGGTTTGGTTTCTACTGATAATTTATCAGAAAGTGTTAACTGTAGGGGAAAGGTAAGAACAAAAGAGTGCTCAAACCATATATATAATTATGAATCCTTCACCTTCCGCAAGAGCAGTGATTATTTTAGCATATCCTAGCACATGAAAGATGTCTAGAATTCTGCATTAAATGGCCACTTTCCTTCAATGGTTACACTGAATACTGTTTGCCAATCTAGGAGAAGAAAGCTGCCATTGATGAGAACAACATCTGTGAAGGGTGAAGTACAAGTAGGAATGATGAACTCCTACACTAATGAAAGGACAAATTGTCTCATTTTGTGTTTATTTAATTGGGAATGTCTTAGAGTGTGTGGACTGGCGTGAAGTGATGATGATCTCAGAAACCAGCTGAGGCACTAGAGACCACTTCGGGTATGTTTCTTCGTTCAAGCATACAGACAATGCTGTGCATGCTAGTAAAATATTTGATTCCTCCTGTTATTGCATGTCCGTGCTCATATGTGCATGCCAATATGCATGTGTCATGAGAAGTATGGGAACAAAGGAACATTGTCTGGAGATCTCTCGCACAGCAGGTTACACAGTGTATTTCAAGAAAGTGGGGAAATAACTACTTGAAACAGGCAGAACTAGTTTGAGAACATCTATTGTGAATACATATAAGATTTGTTTTATCACAAGTTATCTTATAGAAGTGATTGTGATCCTTAAAACATTTTTGCTGTACTACTCCTATCAGTCCTACCCAGTTTAGCCAGGGATAATGAATTATGGGAACTGTAGTCTATCTGGAAGGCAGTAGTTGTCCACATGTGCCCAATGAATAAGACAAGTACTTCTTGTTTAAAAGGGATATTTTAAAATTATCTTAAAATGGTAGTGCAAGGTAGATGTGGAAGGAAATAGTTTGCCAAATAAGGAGTGGGGAGAATGCTATGAAGATCACAAAATAGGATCTGAGAAGGTCCTCCCTTACAAGTCATGATTTCATGGCACTGTGTCAACTGTAGGCCGATCTGAGGTGGGGTCTGGACACATGCTTATTGCAGGGCACACTGCTGACCCTTTCACACAACACAGTTGTGGTTCTGCTTTAACTGCTGTGGCAACATCCTATGGAATCCTGGCATTTGGAGGTTATGGGGCATTAGAATTATTAGACACAGTTTTCTTGTGCATAACCAAGCTACAAACCTCCTCCACATTGTTGGGCTTAATCATGAGAACAGAATCTTTAAAGGGTACTGTTGACCAGCTGTACACTTGGTCCATATCTATCCTGGCTCTTAAAATTAACCCAATAAAATTAGATATCTTTTAGTAGGTTCAAACTGCTGAAGAAGACTGGGGTGAGCCACATTTTGTGGGAGGGGCAGCAAGGGCAATAGCATATAGTCCCTCCATCCTCAATAATCAGTTCCCAGTGTCAAATGTCTCTCTTTTGAGCAAGCTCTGTAATCAGTGGTGGCAGTGCATCTCCAAGGGTTTCTGGATATAACAGATTATTTACCTCCTGATTCTTTTCAGTTGGGTTTCGTGGGGGAAAACCACTTAGTCTTTCTGGCTGTTTCGGAAGTCCTCTGGCTGAACATATTCTATTCCTTTTTGTTCTGTCTGTTGCAGTTACTGCATTTTCCTTTTCTTGATTTCTGTCTTATGAACTGCTATTTAGTTCATTTCAAGCTTTTTCATGTTAACAGATGTTTTCCGTGATGAATGTTTCATGTATAGTTGATGTACTCATCTGCACCTTTTGTTGTTATAAGCTGCCTTGAAGTTTTATTTTTCTTAAGATGCAAGGTGTATTTTTATCAAATAAAACAAACAGATGGCTGACTTCGAAATGCATTTATCATTCTCTTGCCCAGTTACTCAGTTTAGAAATATGTTTCTGAAGCTCTTTGCACTCTTGTTTTTCCCAGCCAGAGAAAACCCAGAGTTATCCTTGCAACCAGAACAAATTCTTTGCTTTGCTGCTGGCCCAAAGGTTTCTCAGGAAGCTTTGTGACTGAGGAGGGATTTGAATGGGTTTTCTAGATGAGCCTGCCACTCTAACCCACCTTTTCACAACTTGAGAATGCTATGGCCTGTACTTATTAGGGAAGGCCAGACTAAATACTGGAGTGGCCATGCTGGGTAATAGATGGGAAATGCTGAAACTGCTAGAGCACAGTGGCTGTTGGAATACCAATATGCAACCACGTGATTTCAAACTGAACAAGAAAAGTTGAGATTTAAGTTAAGGTGTTTGCATAATAGAAACCAATATAACAACTAGTTTCAATATGGTATAGATTTATTACGTTTGCATATGAAAAACCATGCCCGTAGTGTCCACAACAAAAACAGATGAATTTTTTGAATACACAATTTTAAGGAAGATATAATTGCTGACAGTATTTTGGAGCCAAACAAGATACATCAATGTGTTGTTTCAAAGACATAAGAGGAGAAAAAGAAAAGAAAGGAAGACAATAGAATGTCAGACCAATACTGTTCATAATTCTTTCTATTAGGGACTTATCTCCATATGTTTTGAGACATAGCCTTTTTGTATTGCTGAAGAACTCCGAAAATCTTTAAAAAAAAAAAAGAGAAAAAACAGACAAAAGTAGGGACTTGGATGCAAATGACTTGGGAGGGGGGGGAATGGGTCATGCATGACACTTAGGCACTCAGCCCTTTAAAAGGCTGACAACACACATCCACTTCAATGTTATTGTTCAAAAGAAAAGTAAAGGAGGAGGAAACAGCTCCCAGAACCTCCCAGCTAGCAAGTCTAGCAGCAAGGATGGATGGATAATCCAAGAGCTGCAATCCAAAGGAGTAATTTTTCAGAGTCTACTCAGACTTAATGTGAGGTTTCTTTTCTCTGTATGTTTTGCTGTGCTATAAAATGAATCCAAATTTGTTGCTGTCATGTGCCTTCAAGTTTAGTTTGGCCTGTGGTAATGCTATCTTAGAGCTTTCTTGGTAAGATTGATTCAGAAGAGATTTGCCTTTGCCTTCTTCTGAAGTGTGAGAGCGTGAGTTGCCCAAAGTTGCCCAGTGGGCTTCCATTTAGTTTTCTTTTATCTGGGAGAGGCTCTGGTACAGTAACTTGAAGGTATATACATTCTCTCTCCACCCCCATGTTGCCTTCAAGTGCTGCGAATATGGAATACTTACTACATTGCTATGAAACCAGACAAATTTTAGAAGTGACATTAAATGCTTGAATTCCGCTAAGATGCACATTTTTGTGGGATGTGAAGTTTAGTTCTGCTTCCCCCAACCTGCACGTACACACATGCTTTCCAAGTGGCTATTTGCATCAGGAGGGAAGCTTCCAAGGAAAACAGATCTTTCTTGACATTTCCATGGCTTGAGAAAAAGTTGTGTGAAACCAGGTACTTCACTTTTATTCTCTGGAAAAAATCTACTGCTTTATGGAGGGGGAGAAAAAAAACCTAAAAAACTTTTGGATGTCTTCCAAGTACTAAAGTCTGAAACTTGAAAATAAGAATTATTTTTATCTCTTGTGAACAGCTCTCCCTTCAAAACGCTGCAACTCCTTTAAAAACTGATACCAAAGAAAGTTACATGTTTGCTTCACTCATTTCTCTTCTCTTTCTAGCCACCAAGTGTCTCCTGAAGTAACAATTGTATTTTAATTCACTGTTAAAAGAGATTGCTTGCTTCTGGTTCTCTTCAGACTTCTGTGCATATTTTATTAATTTGCCACAGCAATAGATGGTAAAGTGACTCCATGTTGCAAAAGCAGCTGCTTAAAATTAGTGCAGAGTGATGGGCGGAGTGCTCGGCTTGGACTATGAAGACACAATTTCAGATGGCTGGTTGGCTATGCATTTTCCTTGGCCTACCTTCAGTTCGCTGCTCTCTTATAGCCCAAATACCCGATAGGATTGTTTTGAAGAAAACTGTCCTGGGAGCTGGGCAAGTTCCCCTCTGTTCTTGCCCGCTGTAGCACAGTCTACTGAGTTAGAAAACAGCAACGCATGTGAATATTGTAGGCATATATAATGCTCAAATCCAGGGTTCAAATTATTTTGTGTGCTTTTGTTACTTCTTGCCTTATGTTTCAAGTGGCAAAAAACTAAGGTATATATGTTTAGGTACCATAGGGTATCACAATTTGCAGCTCTTTCTGTTTAAAATGGGTTATTAAATTCTCAGTTCTGCTTGTAAAAAACTAGAGCTTTTACCATATATTTTTAAATTTCCTAACTATGTCAAGCAATACCATTTAATATGCTTACTGTGTTATGAATAAACAGATTATGTTGTTAAAGCTGTAAAAGAAGTTTTATGGTAGGAAAAAAGTATTGCATATATTTCAATTTTTCACATAGTTACCATTCCTCTCCCCCATGACATTAACATTTTCTAATTGGAAAGCAGCAATACAGTGTGGGAGAAGACAGTTGCTCCATTGTCATTGTTAAAGAAAAACTAAACTGTCTGTTAGGTTGGGTTGGCACCATTTTGATCTTCTCAAGTAGTGAGATCTCTTAGCCTTCTGCCATAGCCTATTGTGTTTTCACTTTAGCTGTGATCCATACCTTGAAACAGAGAATGAATTGCCCATGCTATTGTTTGTCTGAAGGCCACATTGAGACAACAAGGAAGCTAGACTCTTTGCAGAGATCTTCTGTAAACAAGTACATAATGATTTCATTGCACACAAAAATCTTTTCCAGTCCAGTATTCTTCCTGAGCTGTGGAGCTACAAAGATGCCTCTGAGATTCTTCTGTTAGTTCTACAGAACACATTTCTGTGGAGGAACAGAACCTCTGCCTGATACAGTGTCACATACTGAATAATGTATGGATTTGAATTTGTTAAGCATTTTTCTTCCCACAATATTTAACTGGAACTAACTAATGGTCTAACTGGAAGGCAGATCCACATGGGAAGTCTGTGCATAACTAATCTGGGGGACAAGAGCCATGGTGGCGCAGTGGTTAAATGCCAGTACTGCGAGCCACAAGGTTGTGAGTTCGATCCTGCCCGGCTCCAAGGTTGACTCAGCCTTCCATCCTTTTGCAGGTCGGTAAAATGAGTACCCTGCTTGTTGGGGGTATGTATAGAAATGTTTCGAAATACATGCTATTTGTAAGTTGTTCGCCGCCTCGATCCATATGGAGAGGCGGAATACAAATGAATAAATAAATAAATCTCTTCTTTCATGGATGATGTGTCCTCTTTTGAAAGGCTTTCCTCTATGCACACACAAATTTTTGTCACCTAAATTCTCTAAATATCCTAAAGGCACCAGGTCTTGTCTGATCCTGGTAGCTAAGCAGGGTTAGCCCTAGCTAGTACTTGGATGGAAGATAGCTAACAAATACCAGGTGCTGTGGGGAATATTTCAGAGGAAGGAACTGTCAAAACCACCTCTAAATATTGCTTGCCTAAGAAAACCCTATGAAAAATTCATGAGGTCACCATGAGGTGACAGGCAACTTGAAGACACATACACACAGAATTCCCAACACTTGTTCATAATCTTGAGAGGCTATAAATTGGAAAGCCCAGATTGAGGGACACACTGAATCTGACAAACTATCCCATATGCTTGATGTTGACATGTGAGCATTTTGTGCCTTACCTTGTTCCTGAGCAATGATGCTTCAGACTTTGGGAAATTGATCACTTCTGAGTTACTTGTGAATCAGTATACTTGCCAGAAGGAAAACCTCAGGGAAACCAAACTAAACACATCCTCTGTATGTCATGAGCATTACTTTTTTTGCTATGGGAACTCCTGTTACTACTGCACTTAGTGATTGCTTCCTACTTTTTAGGGTCATTTAAGACCTACCTGACCATTAGTTTGTAGGCAATTGAGTAATGGAGAGCAAATAACTGTGTGGTTGTTCAAACAATTCAAAGTACATGCCCACTGATGTTAATCAACAAACACTGTGATATTTTTTTCAGTGGTGATGACCACTTAAAGTTTAAGTCTTAAACCTCTCATTTAATAAAAGAAAATAAAAGTTATGTTGCAAAGGGATAACTGTGTTAGTGCATTGCAACAAAAAGGACAAAATCATGTGGCACTTTAAAACATGACTCATCTTACTATGGCACAAGGTGTTGCAGGCAACCCATTGCATAACGTTTGCTGAAGGTATTTTCTGATCCACCCAAGCATAGAAGAAAGAAACATAACTAAGTAAATTTGCCCAAACTGCTAGTGGAGTCAAAGGGAGATGGTACTGGAATTATGGGGCACAAATTTATCAATCCTGTATCTTATGTTTTCTGTACAGGCGTCCCCCATTTATCTGACAGGTTAGGGACTGGAGCACTGTCAGAAAGCAGAAAGCATTGAAAATCAGAATCTGTCTACTATAGACAGAAGGAAGGACTTGTGGAGGCTCACTTAGGACCAACTGTGTGTGCTACTTGTAAAGTCTCTCAGCTGGCTTGGTGCCTTTTCCCCCACTCTGAGCTCACTTTGCACGCAAGGCATGCGTAGTCCCAAGTAAGCCTCTATAGGCAAGAAGAACTGTTAGAATCCTCTGTGTGGATGGTTGTAATATAGACAAGTTCTGTTAGTTTGACCAGGGGATCTGCTCTTTCTATAGGCAAGACTTGGGATCACATGTGTACAGGTGTGATCTCAAGCATAAGCAAGAAGAACTGATGAAAAAGCTCACCCCATGTTGAATCAATGGAACTTATGCTTAATTGGGAAGTGTCGAAAGAGCGTGTCATCAGATAACAGGGTGTTGAAAGGCGGCGGCTTCCTTTACAGAGTTAAACTGGTGGCTGATTTCCTCCCCACAGTTTCTATACCCTGGTAAATATTAATTCAGTTACATGTTTTGAGAACCTAACTATTTTTGGCAAGTTATGTAAAACTGTGCTTCTAATTTGTTTTCCTTTGGGGGAAACTATAACAGCTGAGTCTGTATATTGTGTAAAATTGTGTGTCTTCTTGAGTGGAATGAAAGACTTTTATTTACTGTTACCTGTTTGTCCAAATTCAAACAGGGGCCACAAAATACCTCTGTTAGTTCTTCTGTTTCATCATGCAGTTGATTTTGTCCTATTCCTCCCCACCCCCACCCCCCGTGTACGTGACAAATCTGTAAATTGGTAAGATTGTTGAATGGGAGACAGGATGATGAACTTAAACAAACCTGCTATATTGTTTAAGAAATATGGGAACAAATTTCTTCTCTCAATGATCTTTGCAGCTCACTGAGATGAGCAGGAACTCTGGCTCAGCTACCTGTAAATATTTAAAAATAAGCATCAGAATCCTGACCATGGGATAGTGTCAGTCTCAAGATTTGAAAACACGTTGTTCAACATCTATGCAATCTATAGGTTCAGTCTGCTAAAGCTTCTAATATATCTGACTTCATTACTCAGAAGAAGTCATAGTATATTTCTCATATTGCTAAGGTCCTTGGCTTGAGCACATTAACAGTAGTCATAGAAATGTTTCAGGAATCAGAATCAACTCTTAAAGCTTGAAAATGTCTGCTTCTGGTTCCATCTCCCTTTTGAAAGTAGTATTTCCTCCTAAAGAGTTCCAGGGAAATATTTCTCAGAGTTAATTTCCCAACTGCCATCCAGCTTAGTGTCATTAAGCTGTTACCTAATTGTTACGCCTGTATCACTTATTTCACATAGGCTTTATTTTTAGAGGCAGAGCTCTTCTGGGTTTATGCTTGCTGGTGATTCATGCCAGCAGTTTAGCTAGAAAGTAGAACACAGTTGATTGCACAATCCATGTCTCCAGAAGCTCTTTGATTCAGTTGTCCGATGTGCTTCGGATTTCTTGTGGCATCTTAGGCTCAGCATGTGTACAAATTTTTTAATTTGTAAAGGTGTATTATCTTCAGTATAAGCATACCTCAGTTAACAGAGCCTCTAACAAAGAAGTTCTTTTTTGTAGAGGACCTCATCACACTATACTGTAAGTGTTATTATTCCTCTTTAACTGCCATAGCAATATCACATGGAATCGTGGGATTTGCAACTTAAGAAGAGGCATTTAGAATTCTCAGGCAGAGAGCTCCAGTGCCACACCAAACTAGAATTCCAAAGGATGCAGCCAGGGTGTTAAAGTGGAATAACAGTACTGTAACAATTTAGAGTGATAGGAACCAGAGTTCTTTTACAGGGACCCAGCCCTCCTTTCTTGTTTTCTGTCTAGATGGAAGTTTTTTTTGTTTGATTGTTTTTTGTAGCACTGGCATTGGGAGGATGATGTAGGAGGGCTGGAGAAAGACAGACTTCCAGTGCTAGGTTCAAGCAATGTGCCTGTAGTAAACAATGCAATAAAACTTGAACTGGGACAGAATGGGATTCTACTTTAGGTGATCCTACTCTGGATATTGTGTTTACATACAATAGGCAAGGTATACAGCTGCCTCTGGAATCAGTTACTGAGTATTTATGAAGATCATAAAAAGAAAATGAGAAAGCAGTTTAGTCTGCCTCACCAGCTACCTCTTGCCTGTGGACAAAGCATAGATTTATACGTTTCATCACCAAAACGGAAATCATAAGAAAAGTGGTGGCTGTTGAAAGAAAAAACAATCACTCTGGTATACATTTTGGAAGCAGCTTTAAGTGTTTTGAGAAGATTCAAGATGTTTTTGTTTACTTATGCAAGGTTTACTTGAGCTGGTTGTTTCATTTCACATGTGTGTAATGTTCGTTTTGAATAAAAAGTCTGGTGAAACATGTTAAACTGCTGTTCTTTTGTGTGGTGTAGGAACCTATCCCTATTCTTTCAAATGATTGCTACCTCTGGAACCTAAGTTTCTGAAAAATAAGTTAAGGCCAGAAACAAACCTACTTTGTTAACTGACATATTCCCATGTAGGTCTTTGATTTTTTCTGGATAAATCTCCTTACCACTTAGCTGAGAGGAAAGTGACACATGTGCCAATTCTTTTCTGAATGAGATGGTAAGACCTACTCCAAGTTTCTTAAAGGGAAAACAAGGCCAGTTCACTGGAACAACTTACTGATCTCATTTAATCTTTTATTCTTTCAAGCCTCTGACTTGAAAACCGTGTTGACATTTCCCAGCAGTTTCAGTTTCTCAGCTAGGTAGCTGACTTGTTTCTAAGTAATTGTGACCCAATCTCACAGTAACACCATTGATAGACCTCTGTGGAAGCATTCATGAGCCTGATGCACCTTCTTGGTGTGCTGACATACAAATCTCATCATCACAACTATGCCTGCTATGAGTCAGCTTTAGTAAAACACATTTTGAGCAGCCACCAAGTTTGTGTGTTTAGGGAGGAGATGCAGAGGAAACATCATAATATTAAATATTAATTTTATGTATTTGTTATGAGGTTTCCTTCTGTTGCCTGCACTCTGCTGAAACACTTGCAGTAACTACCCAAAGATAATAATTACCTTTTAGAATATGTCTGCACTGTGAACTTTGCTTGATTTGCTTCTAGCTAAAGTGTTGTGACTTCCTTCAAAGGCTCATGCAAATTATAATGTAGCAAAAGTGCTGAAACTTCTCATCTGCAGCTCCCTAGCCTCTCCTTTTTCTCACCTGGTTGAAAAGGGGAAATTTCAATAAGATCTCGTGACCCATTTCCAACAATGGCCAAGATCCTTTTGAACTTACTGCAATATATCTATATGGATGAGGAAGGAACAACACTATTTCAGTAGCCATTGCAGTTGTGATGGGGCTGGAGCAATTCCTGCAGCTGGCTCACAGTGCTTCAAGTAAATGGGGAGCTGTTTTCATAAGGGGTGCTGGATAGCTGCGTATGCAATTATGTAAAAAGTGCAAACTTGGTATAGGCAGTCATTACTCTGGCACAATGCCCGAACAAGATTCTGACTTATGTATTTATTTTATTTAAACTGTCATTTATTTATTTTTCAGATTGTATGTGTTATTTATCGCCAACCTTAAGACAGAAAGTTGTTTGGGTGGCTTACAGAGTGGGAAAGTATTTAAAGATCACATAACAAAAAATGCAGCAAGCCAAATTCACCAATTAAGATCACAAAAAATTGCAAGATGGAAGTTCAGTGCTTTTTGATAAGCTGAGAAGCAGGAACAAGAAGGTATAGCCCTTCCCTGTTGTGCCTCTCTTACATCTCCAATATATTGCCTTGGAACATGGGAAGTCTGTCTAGTTTTTGAGGCCCAGGAATTTTATGTGACCCAAATACAGCCAGTTAGCAGCACTCAGTTTTGGACTGAAACTATTTGCTTGTTCTCCTTGCTTCCTTGTTGCTGTTTTCTTGGTATCTGCTAGGTCTTGCTAAACAGTGATAGCACTTCAATTGGTGCAGTCTTTTATTTGAGTTTTGCAAGTCTTTGCCTGCTGCAATTGAAGGGAGCAGATGTCTTTTCCTGTTTTGGATACTGCTTCTTCCCCTTTATAGTTGGACACCTGCTATAGCTCCAATTGCAGCTGTTCTGATTCATGTTTTGCTGCTTTCTTGAAGATCTCTCTTTAAATACAGACATTTAGAAGCAGATACTCAGAAAGTGTACAGTACTGAACAGTACCTTGCCTCAGCCACTTCTAAGCAAGTCACAGGTAGAACAATGAATTGTTGGGGGAAAGGCTATCAGTCCTTTACAGCTTTGGCTAAAATAACCAATACATTGGAGTAGCTGAAAGAGAGACGACCAATCTCTGGCAGACTGTTCAAGTATTGTTGGCTAGGCAACTTAATGTCCTGGATCTGAACTGAAATAGTAAATGGAAATGCCTTTGTACTTGAATAGAGATTTCTTATCTAAACAGAAATCTAACAACCAAGTAAGTTATTGAATCATGTTTTGTCTTACAATAGATCTTTAGAACTGAACTTGAATAAATTTGAGTGTGGGTTGATACCGTGATAACCTGCCATGGTTAGAAGAGTAAGAGGCATATAAGAGCGAACTGATACCACCTTCCAAAATGGTTGCTTTAGTTGCTTATTGTGATCATGGCTATGGCCAGTATATCACTTTTCCATAAGTCAAAAATGGGCAAGGAGGTGAAAGTCTCTTTCCAGTAACCTAAAGAATAGAGATAGCAAGGGCTTCTTATACTGTTGTTATGACTTCTTTTTACACCTTTGGTGTTCTTTATTTTTGTTCCGCTTGTTTGTGCTTCTTTGCTATTTCTGTTTTCCCTTAGGACTGTTATTTCGTTTTCCATCTGTGATATTTGCAGCTCATAGCTATTTTCTCTTAAGATGCCTCTTAGTGAGATAATGCTGAGCCCTTATTCTTCTCTAAAAATAAGCTAGGGCAGTTGTTGAACTTTTACTACATTTTGTGACTCCTTTTTGATGGGCTACAATTCTGCCCAATAATAGTTTTCCTACTGAAAATTGGCATAACAGAAGTTATTTATTTCAGTTTTTGAAAACATTCATGGATAGTCAGAGCATCAGAATCTGCTGTATTACCTGAAGGAAAACAACTGTGGTGCTGATCTGTTCCCCAGCTTTGTATGATGAGCAACCATGGAATAACGAAACCACACACAGAAAGTTGGGTTAAATAAGGACAGCTTTACTTGACCTAATCTGTTCAAATTGTGTTGACTTGGAAATGGATCAAGAGTGGGGATCAACCTTATGCGGGTCCAGCTGAATCCAGGTGTCACTCCATGACTATGTCATTAGCCTTCCCTTGGGTGACATACCTGAACCCCAAGGGCAATCCAGAAATTGGGTCACTCCCCAGCCAGTTGTAATTGGAAGGTACCCTGGGGCAGCCCACCCAAGCAACAGAACTCCATAAGGGAGAGCCCAAATCCCAGATTAGCCTCAAAGAGAGCCTCCTTCCCCACCCCATAAGCCATGGAATTGTAAAAGAGGAAACTCCAGAGTTGTCATGCCCTGCTTCCAGAACATTAACTCAGAGTCTGAAACAGGGGTCATGCCAGGATGTGCTGTATAGGGAGAGGTTACAGTGCCACAAACTGAGCAGAGGGCAGCTCCAGCTCCAGCAGAGAGTCCTGCCTCTTCAGACATAGAAGAGCATTTACCTGTACCCAACTTTGCAGAGCACAGACAGCAAAGAGAGACCCAGCGTCGCTCTCTCAGAATTTATAGCCAGCAACAATTAATCAAGCCACAGCTGCACTAAGCCTCACACCTATATGGCTGGCATCCCTCCCCTCCAGGAGTTGTCAGAGCTTATCTGACCTTCTAGTCTGCCGGATACCTTGATGAATGCTATGACTGACCTTGGACACTCCATGCCTTGGAACCCTGTGGAATTTATTTATGACTGAGCTTACTGCCTGGAAGTAAGTAGGGAGCTGTGAATTATTCAGTTTGTTTTGTTTGTTTTATCAGCTGTGCTGGGACTGAAATAGCACAAGAGCACTACTCTACAGCAAAAGGGTGCCAAAGGTATACGCCAAAGTCTTACATTCTCTCCCTACTTCCTGCCATAGACAAGAAACAAGTGTCTGCTGGTTCCTTTCCACCACCAGGCTGGCCAACATGGGCCTCACCCCATGCTGTAATCCCTCCAGGAACAAAATATTTATCTCTTCCTAGAAATGAAAGCCATCTGTCCTATAGAGCTCTGGTCACTGGAAAACTACAGTGTGATGTGGGATACAGTGGCCTAAATCTTTACCCAGGGCTTTAAAGACTTCCCTAGTTGCCTTCCTCTGGGCAAGGTCAATGCATTAGGGATTACTCTCATCCTGTTACACTTGATGGGACAAAATATCAGAGAAAACCAGGGAAGGTCCAAGTCAGTGATTTAGTATAAGGCAAAAATCACTTAAAGCTTGTAAAACTAGGGCCTTGCTCCTCAGCAAGTCCAAGTCATTCCCATCAAGGTGAATGACTAACACATCAGGAGGAGGCAACAACCACTCCACCAGAGGCTTCTTTTCCCAAGCTACTCACAGTGGCAGCCCCAGTTGAGCATTGTAATGACAATTTTGGGCTTGGTGTGCTGCCCAGTACACCATACCATGATTGCAGTTCAGACCTGTTGTCTCGCCAAACAGCACTGAGGAACTAACAGGAAACAAACAAAAATGTTAGCAAGTCAAAATGCTTTCAGAACTTAGGAGGATGCATGTACCTCTTTGCTGCTACTGACTTCCAATACCCAATGTGTTGGATAAATTGTGGGCCAAAGCCCATCACAAAGGCTGTAGAAGGAGTCTCAATCTGGAAAGAATGGGTGCCAAACTGAAGTCCTTGCAGGCCCAAGCTCCGCAAGACCTTCAAATTGACCTTCTAAAACTGGTGCCTGCTTAGGGGTGACAAGTCATTATGATGAAAGAGAAACCCTGGTCTGACATTCTGAACTCTGTACAGGGCACAGACTAGGTGTAACTCACAGTCCAGCACACAAACCCAACATAACTGCCAGCCCTACATCTCACTGGTCAGTCTTGGAATGCCTATCCCTCTAAACTGCCTGATCATCTGATAACGACATGTCCCCAGAGGGCAGAGCGCTACCTTAGGTGTCATATTTAGTAGCTGCCACCAGCTTACTAATGTACAAAGCCCTAACACTGTCAATGCTGCCTCATGTAAAAGTACTGCCTTATAGTCCAAACTACAAATTACCAACCAGACATTTCCCAGCCCTCTCAAAACGTTTGGTGATAGAGGCTGATGTCTATCAGCCACATGGTCCCTTTCTGTACTCCTCAAGAGCTTTGGTCATCCTAAAGTCACAAGTGGTATCCCCTTACCTCTTAGCAGCAAATGCCAGTGCTGACAACCCATTCCTGATGGACTACAGAGTCAGCCCTCTACCGCTTAAGAAATCAAGAAACTGCAAAATGTGTCCACAGGGACAGGCCAAGCAGCACTCATCCTGAAACTCTCAAATTCCTTTCTTGCCTTCTGTTATTTGCTGTTAACCTTAGGGGCTAGGGAGAGACCTATGGCTCTGACAACCTCACCCCTTGAAGCCTCCACAGCTCTGCTGGCATCAGAATAGGATGGGAGTCAGCATCTGGGGCAGGCTGTTTGAACTGCTCCATCTGTTGGTGGGAAAGAGCATCAGCTGCAGCCCATTATTCACACCAGCCACATGGAGTACCATGAACAAAATATTGGAATGCAAACACTGTCAAACAAAGGCCCTAACCAAACCCATAATCTAGGTTGACTTGGAAATTATTGTGTTGGTGAAATGGACTGAGGAGTTAGCTAGTTCCTCAGCCCAGATCCAAACACTTTTGGGGAAAAAGTCCAAATAGGTTAAAACCATCAATAAGCCCACTTGAGACCATTCCTCTGGCCAAGGTTGAGCACACCAATGTCCTTTCAAATAAACACCAAATCCTATATATGCAGCATCATCCAGATACACCTTCAAAGCATCTCAAATTCACAGCTCACCCCTCTGAAAAGGACATTCCATTGAAAGATGCAAGAAAATCCTGCGCTTACGAGTGGGACCCAAGGCAGCTGACAAAGGGAATCAATGAAAGATGAAGGAAGCAATTAAAATGAAAATCATATTAAAACAGTATAAAATTATTTTAAATATGTACAAGAGGGTTTTTTTTTTTAATAAAGCACACACCCCAATAAGAAGCCTTGCTGAGAGCAATTGCATATTAAAAGTCTGTTTAAAGAAAAGGTTCTTTGCCTACAGGCAAAAAACAAAAAAACAGGGAAAGCATGGCTTGCTGCAGAAGGGGATCTCAGAGGGCAGGGGCAGCTACTGAGAAAGCTCTCTCCCATGTCCTCACCACATGAGTCTGTGATGGTAGCAGGGTCAAGGTAAAGGCCTCCCCCAGATCAGAAGATTCTGGAAGGTTCGTATAGGGAGATACGGTCTTTGAGATAAGAGACCATTGGAATACCCATGTAAGAGAAGGAAGCATTAAAAAAAAAACTAATAGAAGCAGCACCTGCAGCTGTAGTAATGTAGACTCAAGTTGATTGACTCGGACTCAGGTCAGACTTAAGTCGACTTGGACTTGACTCAGCAATAAATGATGCACTGACTTGACTCAGCTCGACTTTATTACTCTTTATTACTCTGACTTTATTCAACTTTGTCCAGAAATTCTGGAATATAGGGTGGGGTATAAAGTTGGCTCCCAGACTTGAGACTTGACTCAAAAGTATCTTGCAAGGACTTGAGACTCAACTTGCGACTTGAAGGTAGAGACTTGAGACTTGACTTCAGACTTGGAATAAAAGACTTAAATACATCACTGTGCAGCTGTGTGTATGTGTGTGTGTGTGTGTGTTCATTTTCTATAGACAGAACTTCCTGCTTTTCTAAATAGGAATTTAAATGGTAGAGTACTGAGGCCACGCTATACACATTGATCTATCGTTATGCATTTCAGAACCTTGGCTGATTTGAGCTTGTCATTGACCAGAAAGGATGGCACATAGTGGAGTTGTAGGATATATGCTTTATCTGATATGGTGTCTGGAATCTCCAATAGCAGCACAGCTCATGCCTTGAGATTCTAGGGAAGTTGCTTTTTGTCATTGTTAATGAGGGGAGGCAGCTAGGTCATGATTTGCTGATAGATTGTTAGACTGTTTGCAATAGGTCACATCAGTGAAGGTCTTGTGACTTGCAATAGTTCCTCCCCAGTCTTCCACTGTAAATTAAACTGCTAGGAACCCTGATCTATAGTAACTTTTAGATGTATTGGAATACTTATACATGGAAGTCATGCCACTGCTCACAGGGAATTGTAGATATCAGTGTTCTGATGTCTGGGCTACCATTTTGTACCAGGCTCCAGTTGGTAGAGCTCCAGGATTTCTGGTAGAGAAAGAAACAAGCAAAATAGAGCTTGCAAGCTTGCTAGAGTTATTATTATTAATTGTTTTGTTTTTTTTTGTTTTTTGGGGGGCATACAATGGCCATGCTGATTGGAGGAATCTGGGAATTCTGGTCCAAAAGAGTAATCCTTCTGAGCTTTGTAAGATAATAATTCCTTAAGAAGAAGGAAGTGTTCATACTTAGTTGATTGTCTCCTTATGAATGATAAAAAATGCTCTCACAATTTGTCAAGTTATAGGAGATACAGCCATCTAGGGGAAGCATGCTAAACAACTGTTAAGTGCTTGATAGGATGTAACTTATGAATGAATTAAAATCTATATTTCAGGACTGATTGTTGGAGTGATCTTGAGATATGGCATACCTCCTACCAGTGGTCATGATAAGCCATTTAGCTGCTCCCAAGAGGATCGGGCTTTCACTACTCTGTTGGTCAACATCAGTGGGAAGTTCTTCGAATACACGTTGAAAGGAGAAATAAGCCCTGGAAAAATACACAATGTGGAACAGAATGACATGTTGCGAAAAGTGAGGGCTACATTTTGCTATTAACTATGACCTTCTATTAAAGCATTTGTTCTTCTGCTGTTCTCTTTCCCTATGTGTCTTTCCATGTGCCCCATTATGCATGTTTGTTATTATGTCTATGTGTGGTGTTCCACAGCAGGAGATGTAATTTGTAGTGTTGCTCAGGTGTGGCAAAAAGCCACTTCCAGATTTTGTTGCTCTTAGCCTGATAGAATGAACATTTAATAATTAGCCTTTTGTGGCAGTTGTGTAGCTCTAAAGGGGAAGCCAGCTGTTCCCCCCCTTTTGCTTATAGAACCTTGACCTGCTGAGTTAAGTATCTTAGTGTTATCCCAACATATTAAAATTGTCCTTTTTTCATTGTCCCTCACAATGAAGTGAGGTAGATTGCTTCTGCCCTTAGTTTATAGGTTGAGAAGTGTATGCAGAGAGTAGTTCTGCAAGACTAACTACACAGTCTACCAAATTATGGATGAGAATCTGAATTGGCTCTATTCAACTTGATTAGTTTGTGAGTGGACAGCCAGCTGTGACTTCAGCTGCCAAAAGAATCCATGCCAAATACAATTTTGATTGAGAAAAGATGACTTATAATGAGTCAGATAGTTGTCTGAACTAAGCTTGGGCAGTGGAACAAACTTGGAAGTTATCTCTTGATAGTGGCCTAAAGTGTATTTAGAGCTTGCTGCATTTTCACATGTGTTCTCAAGGCATCTTGCTCTCTGTCCATTGTAACTGGAATAGACTGCCTTGGAAAAATTAAGTGTAAATGTAAACTGCACCTGGACACCTTGTTTTATAGCAGTCTGTATATTTCTCTCTTTCTCTTTTTTAAAGGTTACCTTTGACCCAGAAGTATTTTTCAATATTCTTCTGCCTCCCATTATTTTCCATGCTGGTTATAGTCTGAAGAAGGTAAGCCTGAAACATCTACTGCTGTTTTGGCTAGTGCGTATTTTGGTAATGTTATAATGCTGTGTTACTGATTCCCAGTCTATCATACTGCTGCCCTCTTGAATGCAGCCATATGTTTAGAAAGGTTATTGTCCCCGCCCTTCCATCATCAGCTTCACATATATTGCAATATAGAGAGTTTTACAGAGCAGGCTGTTTCTTACAAAACTTGCCATATTGGTCTGGCTTGGTGTTAAATTTAGTACCTCCTCTCCTCCTGCTTTTATATGCTGTCCTTCAGCATATAAAACTTCAGCATATATAACTTCAGCATATATAACTTCAGCAAGTTTATATGCTGTCCTTCAGTTCTATTCCTCTTAAGCTAATATTATTTTAATGCACTTCACTATATTCATTATTACAGTTGATTCTATATCCCTCTCCCCTGCTACACTTGAATTGCTGAAAATAACTTTATGATCATTAGGATAATGGCAATGGCTTGGACTTAGTAATGGCTTAGTACTTGTGCAAATGGAAGGTAATTGTACTTGTACAAAGATATTGGCACCTCAGGCACTTCTGTGGCCCACCCATTCTTCTTCTGCCTATCCCAAACAGAAGTTTTACACTTTGTGCTGTGACCCAAAAGTCTCCCAGATTTTGGGAGGTTGGAGCGGGAGAAACTGTTCCCAGAAGAACATTTATGGAATTCCCCATTTAGTTTTTTTAATATAGGCCTGCCTGTATCTTCCCAAGAGATGTTCATTTCAGGAAATAGGTTTGTTATAGAATGAGACCTAATTCTTGAAAAGAATTTATTTTCATTGCTCCTAGAGTCTGATAAGCTAATCAAATTTTAATCAAATAATCAAATTTAGCCAAAGGCCATCAGTTCAATGGAGTAAAATTTATTACAAAATTACAGTGACATTGCTGAATTAAAGTACAAAAGATCTAACCAACGTTCTCTCGTTTTACATACCAGTAAAAAGAATAGAAACCCAACCTTTGTCATATCCTTCCTTCCTTCCTTCCTTCCTTCCTTCCTTCCTTCCTTCCTTCCTTCCTTCCTTCCTTCCATCCACACTTCAACTGTTCTGAATCCTGTTGGCAGGCTAGCATATGGAGTTCAGCCTATCTTTTTGTAGTCAACTGAAGTGCCATTAGAAAACGAGCCAAATCAAAAATGGCTATGTGAGTTTAGTTTGTCAGTGAGAAAACCAGTATATCCTGTTCTCTCCAGTCACTTTGATCCCCCCTCCCCAGCATAATGCTATACATATCTGCCTTGGGCTGATGTACAGAGAGCAATGCAGCATTATGTGTTGCAAAATTTCCAGTTTGCTGTCCATATTGGCACCAGCATTCTTCCATGGGGCGTCCCTCAGAAGGCACATAATGTAACTGCAGAGAGAAAAATGTTTGTTTTTATCAAAGTAATTACTCTCTTGTGTTTTTGGATGTACTCCCAGAATCCAGATGGATGCAACCTGATTTTCCAAAAATTTAAATAATACCTGTCACCATACATTTTATTTCCCTCTTATATCTTAAATGACACACACAGGTAAGTAAACTTCTCAATAAAATCAAGAGATTGGAAACTACTGGTTCTCTGGACTGGCTCTAAGAAACCTGTGCAGAAGAAGTTTCTCACAAAGATGCCACTGATCATGGTGTCTCACTGGATTGATTTTCAGCTAGGGGACCTAGTAATTTTGCAGTTCCACTCCTGGCTGTTTCTGGAAGTAACACTGAAGTTGTCATGGGTTCTGCTGAATACACTGACATTCAGATTGTGGATCCTGCAACATTCTGGGTTTTTCCCTATGGTTTTAAATATCTCAGTTAGTGTTCTGGGCAATATCACAGTGGGATGTGATGCCAGCAAAAACATGGTTACAATACCCACTTCTGTTTCTGTTTTTCACCTGAGTCAGGAAAGGTTATGTCAGTGCTGAACTAGTATCATAGAGCTGAGTAAATGAGCCAAATTTCAAGAAAAAGTCCTGTGTGCTGGTTGTTGTCTGTCTAGGCATTGGATGTGGAATGTGATCCAAATAACCCCAACCCCCAAAAGAGCAGTGTCTCATTGACTCAGAGCATCTTTTTTTCTAGTTTAGGGATGGGCAAATTGTGGCCTGTGAACCACATGTGGCCCCGAGCTGTTTCTCTGACCCCCAGAGGTCAAACATTTTTGACTCCAGAATACCCCTAAGTGCTGGAGCAGGTTTCTTTGCTATTTAACCTCAAGAAAAGCCCATTCCCTCATTTTGTTATTTTGGCAAATGGTGGGGAGTCCCTTCCTAAAAGGTGTGTTGCAAACATGCTGGTACAATGCGAATGCTTGGTGGTGTGCCCCTCACAGGCTCAACTTTCAGTCTGCTTCACTTCATGAACATTCAAGCGCTGTTGCACTGGTACCAGTGTATATATAATTGTGCACCTCAGTCAGCTCTGTGAGCAATGTTCAGTGAGTGAGTTTTTCTGGGTCTTCTCTATGCCTCGTCTCTTTGCAATTAAGTTTTAATGTTTCAATTTGTATATTATAAGATATGGATCAGTGGCTGAAAACCGGCACAGTAAAAAAAAGGTGAAAGGTAATGTGGATAGCGACCACTCACCAAGAATTTCTCAGGTCATGTCTGACACTTTGGTCAAGGGTACAGTTTTTGGAAATGGGCTGCCAAGCGATACTCAAGTGAAAAAAGGTTGGGAACCACTGGTCTAATGCATTATCTGATTTACCAGCTGTGATTATTCCTGGAGAGCTAGTCTGCCGACTGTGGCCCTTACTTCTATCATCTCCTGCTCAGACTATTCTAATGCAATGCACATGAAACAGTGCTTTTGAAGATGAACTAGAAGCTTAAGCTAGTGTGAAATGGGGCTGCCAGAATGTAAATAAATATACCCAGATGATATCTTATTACACCAGTTCCAAAGGAACTGCAGTGGTTGCATGTTTGCTTGTGGGTGAGTCCATGGTGTTTATGCTTTAAAGCAAAGATAGGTACTGTAACTAATTTGGGATGTCAAGCAGAGTTCTGGCCCTTCATCAGATGGGGGGAATGATATCTGGATTTGATTGTGCCCTAGATGTCACTGAATTCTAGGTGATGCTACAGTCAGAGGTGCCTCTTTGTTTCACCTTCACCACTTCAAGGACAGAAGGGAGAACTGAAGCCTTGTTCACTTAGCTAGCACTTGAAGAGCCAGTTATGTAATGATGTTGGGAGCTGATCAGCTCTCTGAAACATTGGCTGTGAATGTGCTTCATTCTGCCCCCACCTTTCCTGAGTAGCCAATGTAAGTAGAAAGTGAAGCTAGGCTCTTAAAAGCTGCAAAGGAAATCTCCCATCTCTGATTTCAGTGTTAGAAGGTGCTAAGATTTGAAGACAGGTAGAGCAGACCCAAGAGGATTTCCTACTTGAAAGTACTAAATGACTATAGATTGAGATACTTCTCTGTGTACCAGTCTGCCCATGCCTTCAGATATTCAGGGAACCCTCTTCTCAAAGTACCTATTGTTCGTTATGTAAAAATGAATGAAGGAGCCGTATTTTTCATGCTTTTCCTGTCCATAGAGGCATAATTTGTGCCATGCTGGCAAACTTTTCTGTGCCAAGTCAGAATGTCTCTATTTGCCTGAGCATTTTAAGTTGACCGGTCTGCTCAATTGTACTAACTATCTTTAAATCTTGTTTTATGATTGGATAAAGTTTTCTGTGGTTTGTCTTATCCTTTTTGTTTCTATTGTTAGCTACCTTGATAACCCGTTGATGAAGAGCAGCTGATAAATATCCTAACAAACTGAGCACCATTTAGGCCATTTGGACATCTCTCTTGAGGAGTAATGATGAAACAAGCAGATTCTCTCTCTTTTTAAATTATATTTATTAATTAAAAAAAACAGAAACAAAAACTCACATTGACAATAAGTACAGTAGACATAACCAACAGAACACACAGAACAATAACCAACCCCCCAAATAATAAGCAAAATCTCCTATCTACATAAAGACATTGCAATTGCCGTAAATTACATAAAAACATAGTAATTAACATAAATTATAGCAAACTTCCCCCTCTGATAGCGCTCCAGATTAAACATGTCACATCTTTAACTAATCCCCCTCTTTCATATCAATTACTAATTTTCAGTCTTTTTCCAAAATCACCTCCTCTTATTAATGTGTTGAATCAGTCTTCTTTACACAATAGTTACTATATTATCTCCTTGTGTGGTGACTAATTATGAAAACCTTGACCTTACAAAACATCCAAACATCAGCTATAACAAAAATTAAAGCAATGTCATCATTGCGGAACATGCATGTCTTCATATCTTCTATTATTTTGCCCGCAACCAATTTACTTGGTCCCTTCAGAAAAAGGATATATGCATACCCAGAAAAAAAAAGAAAGATATACATTACCCAGTGGCAGTACAGATTACTCTTGCCTTATCAATTTGAGTTACCCTTTTGCAAATAAGTAGTAAAAGGTTGCCATGTTTGGGAAAATTTGTAATTTGAGCTGTTGTCTAAGAGGTAGGTAAGTTTATCTAACTCTGCTATCTCTAGCAATTTTCCTATCCACTCTTCTTTAGATGGAGTTGAAACCTTCCTCCAATGCCTAGTGTATACAATTCTAGTGGATGTTATCATATGCCATATTAACCTTTCCTTAGCCCACCCCAGGGACACATCAGCATCAAATATTCATAATAAAAGGAGCTTAGGATTCAAATCAATTTTCCTCTCCACAATTCTGTGTGTTATAGCTTGGACCATGTACCAAAATTTCTTAGCTCTATCACATCCCCACCATTGATGGTAAACGTTTCCAATATTTATCTTTTGCTTTTGTGAACATCCTAGCAACTCTTACTGAGGGAAGATACCACCTAAACATCACCTTCAATGTGTTTTCCTGAAAACTGTAAGATCTAGTGAATTTGGTGATCTTTTTCTACGCTTTCTCCCAATCCTCCAGATTGATGTTATGACCTATATCTGTTGCCCATTTAAATATATATTCTTTAGTTGTTTCATCTTCAAACTGCAATAATAACTGATATAGTCTCAATAGTGGGTTTCCTTTAACTCTAATTCAAATTCCGTTAATTTCAGTTCCACCTTCTTTCATGTCTTTCTTGAATCTCTCTTGTATTTGGAGGTATGGAAACCATTCCAATGTAATTCCTTCAGATTTTCAGCTGTTGTCAATTTTTTAATTGGATTGTATCACTGGATAGATAAGTCAGCTCATTATATGTGATCCGAGTCTTGTATCTTCTGAGAACTCATATTGAAAGTTCTTCTGCTGGAGATAAATAATTTGAGAATTTCAAGCATAAGTATCTTTTATATTGCACCCATATTTTGTACAAAGATTTCCGTATTACATGGTTATTAAATCCTTTCTGTACATTAGCTTTTTGATACCATAAATATGAGTGCCATCCAAAATGCAGCTCATGACCTTCTAGAGCTAATAGCTTTGGATTATCTAAAGTATACCATGGTTTGATCCACACCAGACCACTCACCTCATAATAAATTTTCATATTGGGTAAAGCAAAGCCCCCTTTCCTTCTCAAATCCATCATTGGTTTCAGTTTTATTCTCGGTTTCTTCCCCATCCACAAGAAGTCTGTCAGATCTTCAGTACATTCTTTAAACCATTTCAATGGTATAGCTACTGGGATCATTTGAAATAGAAAGAGTAACTTAGGTAGGATACTAATTTTTATTAGAGACATTCTCCCCATTAAAGATAGATTCAGTTTTTTCCAAACCATGATTTTCTGATGTATATGCTTCCAAACATTTATATAATTATTCTGAAATAGTTGATTATTGTTATTGGACATTATAATTCCTAAATACCTCACCTTATCCACACACTTTATTCCAGAAACTATCTCCAAGGGCTCCTTTTCTTTTCTCAGATTTTTTTTTTTATTCTATATTTTTTAAAAAGAAAAAACTTAGAAATACAAACTTACACTTCTCTTATCTTAATTAGTTTCAAAATTATTACATATAAAACATTGTTAATTTTTCATGTCATCATAAACATTTCAAATAACACTTCCCCTCTTCCCTGGTTTGATCTTTAATTTTTTGACATTTCAACATTTAGATCTCACAGGTTCAAGTATCAATTTGTAGACTGGTCTCCCAACTTGTACATACTAAGATAGAAACCATTCGATTTATCTTTTATCTTAAAGTATTCTTTTGTTTATTACTGCAAATTTAACTTTGAAAATTTGTTTCTAAGTAACCTTTAAACATTCTCAAATTGATTGTTCCCTTTCTTAATCCTACTTTCGTTTCATTTTTCATTCTGAAAGATAACTCTTCCATTGAGCAATATTCTTGTATTTTATCTACCCATTCTTCCAGGGATGGGCTTTCTGTCCTCTTCCAATATTTTGCCCATAGAATTCTAGCTGCCGTAATCATATATAGTATGACTGTCTCATATTGTCTTTTATCTTTGTCAATTTGATGTGTCATGTTCAGTAAATACAATTCCGGAGTTAGTGGGAGATCTATTTGTAATAAGGATTCCATGGCTCCGTGGATTCTTTTCCAGTATCTTATAGCCTCCGGACATAGCCACCACATGTGATAGAAAGATCCATCTACTTGCTTGCATTTCCAGCAAGCCTTTTCTTTCAAAGAATACATCTTGCTTAGCTTGAGGGGGTCTAAATACCATCTATACAACATTTTGAAATAATTTTCTTTTAAATTTTGTGCTAATGTAAATTTATTTGATATTTTCCAGCTTCTTTCCCAATTTGCTAACTCTATTTGATGGCCAATGTTTTGCGCCCATTTAATCATTGATTCTTTCACTGTCTCTCCTTCCAGTTCTCGATCCAATATAAATTTGTATAAGTGTGATGTTAGATGATCTTTCTGTTCAAACATCAATTTTTCCCATTGATTTAATTGTGATGTGATTTCTATGCCCTCAAGTTTTAAGTCGATTTTCGCTCTCTCTTTCAATTGCCTATATGGGAACCAGTGACATATCCAACCTTCTTGTTCTAATTCCTCTTTTGTTTTAATGCGTTGTCCACTGTTATCTTTTATGATTAAATCACTGTATTTTAACCACTTTGATGTTGGATCTTTCCATTTCACTTGAAAAGCTTCCTGAGGGGAGACCCACCAGGGTATCTTCGTATATAGCTTGTTTTTCCAGAATCTCCAAATTTCATACAACGATCTTCTAATATAGTGATTCATGAATGATTTATCTACTTTTGATTTTTGGTACCATAAATAAGCATGCCAACCAAATTTTAGATCACTTCCCTCAAGCTTGAGCAGTTTGTCTTCTTTTAGTGTCACCCAGTCTCTCAACCATGTCATCCCATTGGCCATGTAATATAATTTCATATCTGGCAAGCCAAATCCTCCTTTTTCTTTCCTTTCCGTCAGAATTTTCCATTTAACTCTTGGTTTTTTGTCTTCCCATATAAAGGAGGTTAGGTCTTTTCTCCATATACTGAAACACTCCCAGTTTAATATGATCAGCAGGTTTTGAAAAAGAAAGTTCATCTTGGGTAGTTACCATCATTTTAATCGCTGCCATTCTACCCAATAATGATAATTTCAATTTTCGCCAGTTCTGAAGATCTTTTTTTATCTCATCCCATTTTCTTACATAGTTATTCTCGAAAAGTTTGTTATTTTGGTTTGTGATATCAATCCCCAAATACTTAATCTTCTTTTCCGTTCTAAATCCTGTCGCCAATTCTATCTTTGCTATTTTTTCTTTTCTCATATTTTTTGTCAGGAACTTAGTCTTCTCTTTGTTAATTTTAAAACCCGCCAATTCTCCAAATTCTTGGCATATCTCCAGCAATTTCATGATCCCCTTTTCTGGATCTTCTATAAAGATAGCCAGATCGTCAGCATATGCTTTTAGTTTAGTCTCTTCACCCTTAATTTTAACTCCTTTAATCAGTTCCTCTGATCTTATTTTCCTCAAGAGGACTTCCAACACCATTATAAACAATAGCGGAGATAGAGGACAACCTTGACGTGTTCCTTTGTTAATTTCTATTGGATCACTCTTCTCACCATTAATTAATAATTGTGCTTGATTACCTAGATATATCGATCTAATCCATTTTAAGAAATTATCTCCACAGTTCATTCTCTCACATAAGTCGAACATAAATTTATGATTCACGTTGTCAAAAGCTTTTTCAGCATCGACAAAGATCAACACACATTCCTTTTCATTATGTTTCTCATAATATTCCAAAACATTAATCAGAGTTCTTGTGTTATCTCTTAGATATCTTTTTGGTAAAAATCCGCTCTGATCTTGGTGAATTACTTTTTGTAAGATCCTTTTAAGTCTCTCTGCAATTATGTTAGCAAATATCTTATAATCTATATTTAAGAGCGAGATTGGTCTATAATTAGATGGTTCACATAAATCTTTCCCTTCTTTGGGTATCAAAGTTATGTTTGCTTCCTTCCACGAGTCAGGTTTTCCTTTGCTCTTAATTTCGTTGAACATCTTCCGCATTGGTTCGGTTAGTTCATCCTGGAAGACCTTGTAATACATCCCTGAGAATCCGTCGGGTCCTGGTGCTTTCCCAACCTTTATTCTCTTTATGGCCTATATTTTCTCCCGATCTTTCTTCTAGCCCTCTTAATCTCAGACATCTATCGCGATATCTTAATTCTTGTAAGTCTAATTCTCTCTCATGTCTATTAAATCCGTCAGTTAATTCTTTTTTCTCTTCTTCTCCTTGTTTAATGCGCACCTCCATCAATTTGACTTCTGTCTGTATTGTCTTTACATCTTTATTCACTTTCTCCATTCTCTTATTTATTCCATCCATCTCTTTCTTCAAGTCAGCTCTGATTTCTGCTCTCATGTCTTTTAATTCCTGTCTTATCTCTTTTTTAAAACTCCCCATCTCTTGTCTTAAATTTTTAAGTTCTTCTAATATTTGTTCTCCAATCCCGCCCATCTGTCCGGAACCTGGCACCTGTACAGGTTGTTCTAATGAAGGTCTTCTTTCCGTTGTTAATTTGGATTGGGTATATGATACAGTCTTTTTTCTTGTTGTCATCATGTACTATATAAGTCTCTAAGAAATCTTATTATCTTAATTATATTAGCTTCTTAGTCAGATAAAATATATCTTAATAATATCTATAATATCTATATTTCAAAGAGATTGTAGTAAATAAAAGTGGGATCAAAAAATAACACAATTATTTCAAAAATCAACTCTTACTCTGTTATCCAGTCTATTGTAGTCCTTCTACCTAAGTCGCTTCCAATAGTATTCTGTTATTTTCTATTATTTACTCAACATTTACAATGTCTGTTTATCTATAATGAGACTGTGCTGTAAGAAGGGAAAAAAAAAAAAAAAAAAAAACAACGTTATCTTATTGCTTTACAATGTATCTCTTACAGCCTAGCTAAGGCAATATAAACAGCTTAATATTTAGTGTAGTACCAGTTAACCCCACAAGAGAGCACACTAAGATAATTTTCTTCCCACTCTGTTATTTATATCAGATCAAGGTTATTTCTCCTTAGCAACCTTCCTTCCAATCACTTTGATCTGTAAACAAAATCAAGGTCTCTCCTCCTCACACCACACACCCACACCGTCCCTCTCACATTACCAGCTTCTTTCACAAAGAGTCCCACAAAACAACTTTCTTCCCTCCTTCCAACACTTCACCCGCAGTCTGCACAGTCTTTATAAATCCACCCACATCTCTTTACACAGTCTCAATATTCTCTTCTCCCGTTGTCAACTTGCTCCTTCGCCGAAAATCCCACCCGTCTTCTTTCTTTCTTTCAAGCACTTCACCCAGCAACACAATCTTTGTAAAACCGTCCAGTCAGTACCGTCTTTTAAATTCTCCACCGAACTCGGTTAACTCAAATTCGATAGTCCCCTCTCACGTTATCAACTTACTCCTTTACGGAAAATCCCGCAGAATGTCTTAGCTCATGCAGTCTTGGAAGTTCCCACTCACGTTGCCAGTGCTCTATCACAAAAAAAAAAAAAAAATCCCACAAAAACGTCTTTCTTCCTTACTTCCAGCGCTTCACCCACCGTCAGCACAGTCTTTGTAAATCCATACCAAATTCAAGTCATACAGTCTCGGTAGTCCCCTCTCACATTGTCAACTTGCTCTTACTCTTCACAAAAAAGCCCCATATAACGTCTTCTTTCCTTTCTTACAGCACGTCATTCACATTCAGCACAGTCTTTGTAAATCCACCCCAAACTCGATCTTAAATAAATTTAAAGTCTTTGTATTAAATGCAAAATCTCCATAAGAAAAAAAGGAGAAAGAAGAAGGAACAAACTAAGAAAAAAAAGTTAGTACTCAGTCAGCCGTACCGGCTTTCGACCTTACTTTCTATTCGTCATCCTCCAACAAGTACATTAGCCAGCTCACTGTGTCGTCGCGTCCGCCATTATCTCCATGACAAAAAAAAGAAAAAGAGAAGTAAGAATCTGAATTTTAACTCTCAATCTCTGGACACAGTCTTTAAAGTAAGATCCATTTTGTATCCTCCCAGGGGAGAAGTTTTAAGAAATCCAATTCATTTAACATTCTTCGCAAACGATTTTTTTAAAAAAAAGGTTTTGGCGTTCCTTCGTCGCAGATGCGGCTGCCCAACAGGGTTGTGGCGTCCCTTTCGGCTCCTGGACGTCTTCGAACCTTCGGCACAGAATCTCCGTGTCTAGTCGATGACAGTCCTCTTCGAGCCCCCTCCGGGATCCCTCTGATCTCCCTTTACCCGGGGAGAAATTAGACCGGCATTCCAGAAACTTAACGTGCCGGTTTCGCCCAGCTGGGTGGTTACGTGTAGACCAGCTTGGTCTCTACGTGACCATTCGGTCCGCCATTAAACCCGGAAGTCCCTTTTCTCAGATTTTTAACAAGAATTTTAGTTTTAAATTTATTAATTTTAAATCCTGCCATTTGACCAAATCTATTTAATATTTCATTTAATTTAGCCAGCTGAGACAGCGGTTCCTCCCAAAAAGGACAACATCATCTGTGAATGCTTTATATTTATAAGTACTCGTTGCCAATCTTAATGCCTTGGATCAAATCTTGATGTCGTATTTCTCTAAGTAGGACTTGTAGGACCAGAACAAACAATAAGGGGGAGAGAGGGCAACCTTGAAACAAGCAGATTCTTCACAAAAACTTTGCTAATCCATTCTGGTGTGGCCACCCTGCTCTGTGTGTGTGTGTGTGTGTGTGTGCTGGAATGCATGTCTGGATGATTCTTTAATGAACAATCATTGGTACTGAACAATCAAGATCTTTGGTTTGCTGGCCACCATGATGATGATGATGATGATGATGATGATGACGACGACGACGATATTATTGTTGTTGTGGTTGTTGCTGCTGCTGCTATTAGGTCCTCCCTGGGTGTGTTGAATCAAAAAATGATTCAGACATGACCGACATCAGTCTTCTGAGTATGTCAGGGTTGCATTAATTAAGCTGAAGATCTCTTAAATCAGAATGTGACAGCTATCTCAGTGAATGTATTACATTCTGTTCTGAAGTTCAAAAGAAATTCTTAAGAATTTCTCTTATATGTCTGTGCTTTAACACATTTTTCTTCTGTAGAGACACTTCTTCAGGAACCTGGGATCTATTCTGACTTACGCCTTCCTAGGAACTGCAGTCTCTTGTTTCATTATTGGGTGAGTTGAGTTTTGTAACACCATTGGATTTTGTGGAACATGACGACTCAGGTGGTTCTGCATGAGCAATTAGGTTAATCTACTTTGTGCATAAATGCCATGAAATATTCTTGGTAATAGTCCTGGCGGAGCATCTTTCCCAGTCCTGATTTAGTCAAATATCTAGAGTTGTAATCTTGGTTGAGTAAGGTCCCATTTGATTCAGTGGTTCTTGCTTTCAAGTAATGACGCATGCAGTGAATTACACATCTGCCAACAGCAGAATTATTTCGAATGGTATAAGCTCTGATAAAATGGGCAGTAGAATAAATCCGAAATTACTTGGTTTCAAGAGATTCCGAAAAAATAGGTTTTGATGCATCCTTTATCTTTTACTCCACAGGAATCTTATGTATGGTGTTGTAAAATTAATGAAGCTAGTAGGACAGCTCTCTGATAAATTCTACTACACAGATTGTCTTTTCTTTGGAGCCATTATATCAGCTACTGATCCAGGTATGAACATCAGCACCTGTATTTGTTTGTCTGTGTGAGAAATACATCTTGCAAGGACCTGACTAGTAATCCAGCTAAAAACTTCTCTTGTGAGATATATTGAAGAAATAACATGCCAGTGAAGGGCTAGTATGTGATCTTACTTCCTAGTTAGCAACTAATTAATTTTATTTCCTTTTAAGGCATAATAATTATTATGAGATAGTTATTCATTTGAGAGACACCCTGCAGTGTGCAGTTGATTCCACAATGACAGTGACAGTAAAATTGCAGATGCCATAGTTATCTCAATTGAAGAAAACTACATTGTGTTAGTGGTAGGTGACTGGACAATCCCAGCATTTCATGCATATTTGGTTATGCGTGCCAAAGTTAATGTGCTCTCAGTGCCTTCCCTCCTTCAACTTAAATTTAATCAAACAGTGTGAGAAAAATATATGCAGTCAAAATTTACAGATATGTTAAATCAGACTATTTAAGTTACTGGAAAAATTTCTCAGAATATTCCATCAAAATTTTCTGGAGAACCTACATCCCTGTTCATTTTTGTCTGGGCTTATCATAATCAGATCATAACTTGAACTGTGTCTTCTGTAGCTGAGGTGTGCGCTCCTGTGGCAACAGTTGTTATTCACCATGCGAGGGAGACTTGCACACAATGATATCTTCTCATGAACATGCATGTTAAAGAAGAAATGTTCATCATATGATAATGCCATTTGGCCACTTGCCTTGTGATAATTTGAGTCCATCCAAAATGACTATGTGGTATGAGCCTTGCAGAAGACCTTTCACAATTGTCAACCCAGATGAATGTTTTTGGCTTCATGTTTGTATTGCTATTGAAAATATTCCCTGCATAGGAAATATAGAGAGCAAGTTCTTCTCTGCTCAGAATCTTGTATAAGTGCAAATTTAACTCTCTTGTTTGTTTTTTTCTTAATTGCAGTCACTGTACTGGCAATCTTTAATGAACTTCATGCTGATGTTGATCTCTATGCACTGCTGTTTGGGGAGAGTGTTTTAAACGATGCTGTTGCTATAGTGCTGTCTTCGTAAGTAAAATATTCGTGTTTTCATGTATTATGTGTCAGATGATTTCGTAGTAAATGGACCATTTTTTGTCAGTTTCATGAATAAGAATTAAGACAGCACTGTTTTTATATTTACTGTGAGGTATTTGGATAGATGGAAAAAATAACACTCCTACAATATTTTTTGGTAAGATCATTTCAGATTAATATTTAGCTCACATCTTTATCTCCTTCTCTTGCAGTTCTATTGTAGCATATCAGCCCACAGGGGGTAACATCCACGCTTTTGACGCTGCAGCCTTTTTTAAATCTGTCGGCATCTTCCTTGGTATCTTCAGCGGCTCTTTCATGATGGGAGTAGCGACGGGTATTGTGACAGCTCTGATATCCTTCTTCTGTAAAACACTTTCAGTCTGTTGACAGTTGCAGACCAGTTAGTGACCTTCTTCCCTAGCAGAAGCAGCATTTATTTTTATCTGTTTCCCTTGCATCTTCCCTCTATAGACCAAAGGTGGGTAGATGGTAGATTTGGCTTAATCTATGAGTGCTTTTCAGTAGAAGTGCAAGGATTTGCAACCCCTAGTAGCTTCATTAAAACAGCAACAAAACTGCTAACGCTTCCACACCTGCTAGTTTATGCTGATAAAATGAAGAAAACTGATAGCCTGGGAGCAGTTTTTTACATACAAGGATTGCTTCTGTAACAAGGAGTAGCTTTTTAGTACAAGCTTTGCCATTCCCATTCAGTTCTCATACTCAAAATAATTTCCTGTGATTCTTAATTACACATGTATTTCTTTAGAACATGAGTGGGAGTCATATGGTTCTCTAGATGTTGTTGGATTGCACTTTCCAGCAATTCTGGCTGTGCTGTCTAAGGCTGCTGGGGATTGTAGTCCAGCAACATCTAGAGGGCTACATGAATTCCACTGTTGGTTTAGAACCAGGTTCCAGTTGGTGGATCTTAAGGTTCTAGTAAAAGAACACATCTAAAGTCTGCCCACATGTACCATAAAGTTGTAGTGAGAATCATAATCATCCTTTAAAAATATGAAGAAATAGGAAGCCAAACTTTTCTCCAAAGATGGAGTAATATGAAAGCAGAGTCAGTTTCAGACCAAGTGAATTAAACTTGGAAGATGCAATATATGAGGAGGTATATAAGGAGAATGGGAATGAAACAGAGAGACCAGAAGGTGGACTGACAAGCATGTGTTCAGAGGGGGTTAATTAGACAAATAGATGCAGTCAGAATCTGTCTGTTGCCTAGTAAAAGGCCAAGGGCTAATGTGGAAGCATTTCTAACATAGCCAGTTCAGGTACTGAGGAGAACCAATGGGTAGCCTCTGTAGCTACTGTTTTCATAGTGCCTCTTTCCTGAAATTCATACCTTTTGAGTTGAGTCGCAGTAGCTGTATAAAATACAGAATGGTTTGGTGATTCCTTAACAAAATACTTACGTAACAAAGTTTACAAAGCTGCACTGCTTTCCTTTGCTGGAGACAGCCCTCTTTTTCTTAATGTCGTGGAGTACATTCTTACTGGCTGAGGCATGCGGTTTTACAGGTAAGGTGCTTTAGTAGAAGAGCAAGAGATTAAGCTCTCAAACCAAAGAGTTGTGTGCTGATATAGTGTTTGAGTAGCGTTGTTAAAACAGTTTAGGTGCTGATTTTGACATTGATGAGAATCTTTGTGCCCATTCTTTAAAGAACACCTTCTGTATTTATAGATTGATTGATTGATTGCCGCAGTTCTTGCATATACCGATAATATAGCTTCCAGTTTAATTCCTTGGGGATGTAAATTCTGAAATGAAATAAGTGACAAACACAAAAATGTACACTTTGAGCACTTAAAACTAGAGTATGTTGCCTTTGCACTGCCAACTTTGAAACATATATGAGATGTATATTTTTCTAGACAAAGCTGCTTTATGTTCTGTTTGTCTGTGTAGTTGCTTTAATTCATTTCAGAACCATCTTAGCTGAGCCAAAGATTCAGCTGGACTGATCACCACAGAGCAAACTGGTGACTGGGTGTGTAGAGTGCCTTTAATTCTAGAAAACATATGCCATAATTTAAAGGGCTACATTGGGTGTATCCAAGCCTTGCACTTACCTGTTGGGGCATTTTACCCTAAACAGCAAATCTCATTTGTAGTGCTTTTGAAAATGATTATGCTCTCAGTAACTTGTGATCCACAAACTTCACTTCGAGGTATTAAGTACTGTTTATTTGTAGGAAAGCAAGCACTTCTTCTGAAATTGCTGAAACTCTTTGAGACTCTTTGACTCAAGGATGTAGGTTGTAAGAATTGTTTAACATAAATCTAAGCAGAAACTTATATAAAATGTGTTTTTGTGTTCATAAGTACAGAAAGTACAGTCCTGAGAGGTTATTTACTGTTCTCTGAATTTAGCAGGGAAAAACACAACATGGATGGTGGTGTCCTAACATGGACTAAAACGTAATATTGAATAAGTACTAGGATTCAAACAGAGTTGAAATACTGATCCATATTAACTAGTTGTTGTGTTGTCTAGTTACACATAACACTTGGGTGCCTAAATAAATCAATAAATAAATTCAAGCTTGTTTCACAATATATGAGTGTGCCCAGGTATATTTTTTAAGTCATGGAAGCACTTAAAAGAATTGGAGATTACTTTATGGGTGGGCTCAACTATGGAGTCTGATTCAGCTAAGTCATGGGATGTGTATGTAATTAAATCTATTGGAGAATGTGCAGACTGTGTCCCTGCTTCATATTTACAACACCTGTTTTGTGCGCACATGAAATGATACAATTAATTTTCCAGGACAGATGGCTATACTTTAAGGCTGGTTTAAGTTGCATGAGAATACGAAGAATATTCTTCATGGGAATATTTGGTAGGCCCACCATCAAAAGGCAAAACTACAATGCCTGTATGCAGGGTGGCATAAAGAGAGTTAAAGAAGTTTGATATGAAATCTTAAGTATAAGCTATAAACAGAAAAAAGAGATGATGCACATTTATATAATGTTTCCTATTGTGCTGTTTTTCTTGGCAGGTGTGGTGTCTGTCCTGTTTTGTGGAATCACGCAAGCGCACTACACGTATAATAACCTGTCAGTTGAGTCAAGAAGCCGAACCAAGCAGGTGAAAGAAAGTTTTCTCAGTTTTGCTTCTCATATAGTGAGGCATGGTTCATTTGTTCTAGATGGCTTCATTCATTATGCCAAGCTACTCATTGTGAGAAAAACTGATTATACAGTTGATAAGGATGAGAAAAGCAGTTTGATTAGTATAGCAGTTTGAGTACTGGTTTGAGAATCCTGGAGATATTCACACTACACAACTATAGTGCTATTATTCCACTTTTAACTGGCATGGCTGCCTCCTATGTAATCCTGGGGTTTGTAGTTTGGTGAAGCAGTGAGATTTCTAAATGTCCCTTTCTAAACTGCCAGTCTTTGTATTCCATAGCAGTCAAAGTGGAATGATAGCACTGTGATTGTGTAATGTGGATGAGCTCCAGGGTTCAAATCTCCATTCAGCTGTGGAAACCCACTGGTGACCTTTGGCAAGGCATACTCTCTCAGCCTCAGAGGAAAATAAAGACAAACCACATTTGAATAAATCTTGGCATGAAAACCTGATGAGAGGTCACCATTAGTCAGAGTCAATTTGAAGGCACATAACAACAACAGAATTTGATAAACTGAACAGTTGGGAGAAGTGTATAGTACAGTCTTTACTGGATTGTATCAGTGAGACTGCAGAAGCAGGGTTATATATTTCAGTATTCTTTTTTTAAAAAAATGTTCAAAAACATTCCTGTACATACAAACTTAGAGGTTTAGAAATATGAATTCCTGCCTAATTCTCAAGCATACAACTGCCTGCAGTGGAAATGATGTTTACTCCAGAAAAACTCTTTCTGGTTTTTTTAGTTGCATTTTAATGTCATCTTTCCTCCAACGAGCTCAAGATAGTATATATAATTCTTGTCCTCATTTAGCCTCATAATAATACTGTGATATATGATAGTCTGAAAGGGAATGACTCTCCCAGTGTCACCCAGTTTGTTGCAAGACTCACTGGAGACTTTAACCTGGGTCTCCCTGCTCTACCTCTTTTACACTCTGCAAGATGAGTCAGCATCAGTGTACCATAGATGTCAACAAAAACAAATCTATAAGGACAGAAACAACACCAGATTATTATGTGGAATTATGAAGCTTTGAATGCCACAATGAACAAATGCTAAAAATTGCTGGGAACAAAAATCTGACATTTGTTGCCAAACAATACTCCCCTTCAAATATTTCTGGCTGTATTCATTTAAAACCAGCTACTTTGAATGCAGATCTGTTGCTCTTTATAAGAGGTATGAACTGCATTGAATTCCACTGACAGACTTTCTTCAATTTCATTTCCAGCTCTTCGAAGTTTTGCACTTCCTAGCAGAGAACTTCATATTTTCTTATATGGGCTTAGCTCTGTTTACGTTCCAGAAGCATGTATTCAGTCCTATATTTGTCATTGGAGCTTTTGTATCCTTTTATGTTTTTTCCCCCTCAATTGTACCTAATTCATTTCTTAACAATGTTTCAAAGTTTCTGCCTCAAAGTGTCGTTTCTTACACTCTGTATAGGTATATCTGGCCTTTCCTTTGTGATAGGATATATTCAATAAAGATTTGCAAAGATATCCCAGAACTCCTCTGTTCTGTTCCCCCACCCCACCAAACAGATACACTTTGGGAAGGAGAAAAGAGGGCTCTAGTTATGTTCATATATCGGTTAAGTTCTTAAATAGTAATTCTTGCTTTAAAAATACCACTCTTGTTCTCCCTCTTTATTTTAACTTGTCCAAGCACATTTAAGTTACCCTTGTATTCAATCATACAAGGGAACTTCTCCACCTTGCATTTTGTATTTTCAGACTGTGAGAAGACTGCCTATGTCAGGCAGTGCACATGAAAGTAGGTTTTAGCTAGCTAAATGAAGACTCAAAGAGACTCAGAGAGAACAGCCAGTGCTTGAAATTTTAACTGCCTCAGTTAGTTTGATTCAGCACTAAGAGAAGTGAGTCAACAGATAAAGCCCAGTAATTGTTAAAGTAGCCATAGTCATGTGAACTAGACTCTGTTTTGGAAGATGCTCCCCCTGCTTTTTTTTTCCTGGTCAGAGACCTTCTTTTCTTTCTTTCACACAAAGCAGTTATAGCACTCTTATTCTACTTTGACTGCCATGGCTGAGTCTTACCAAACCCTGGGGTAGTTTGGGGAGGTGCTATAGCTCCCTAGCCAAGAATTCTGAATACCCTTCCTAAATTGCAAATCCTAGGATTCCGTAGGGTGTTGCTGTAGCATTTAAAGTGTAAACTTAGTGCAATAAATGTGTAGTGTGAAGGAATCTATTATGCCTTTCAAATGCCTATGTGTCCATTAGAAAGCAACAGGTGCAGGTTCTTCAAGCATATAAATCGTGGGTGCTTTCAGACTGACAGCTCCTAGCTCTTAAAGAGTCAAAAGACATTGCACAGCTCTGTTAAGAATCCAAAGTTTTTGTGCATCCTTCTTTATCTCCTTACCAATTTTTACATGTTAATCAAGCAGAAGATTACTATGTCATTTGCAAATCTACTCCTCATACCAGGATGTGAATGAAACAAGGCAATTCATCATTAAAAGGCATGGAAGCTTCCTAAGGTTTCACCAGTGAACTGTATGGCAAGGAAATTTCAAAGGACCAGAAGCCCTTCTAAGGAAAAACAAGTGTTGTAGCTAAATAATACCTGTTTAAAAGTAGACCACTGAACTGAATTAATCTTTACTTCCTCAGTTGTTGTTTAAATTTCTAAAGAAGCTCATTACAGTAAATAATATTCTAGAAAAGAACTTAACCTTTTCCTCTCCCTCAATAATCAAAAGCAGACTAAACACTAGGTAAATTCACTGTCCCATCTCTCAGCGTGTTCCTCAGAGTCTAATTAAAACATTGTTCAGTCTGTATGCTCCATTTTTGGGAATGCTAATCTTTCTATTGTTTAGAAGAGTTTTAAAGAAAAAAAACAGAAGAAATTAAAAATGAAACTGTTGCTTTAGATTCTTGTGGTTTATTTTCTGAATATCTGAATATGCTGCATGGAGCTTCCTAATCATATTGTGATATGCTTGAATCCTTAACAAAATTGTGTGGTTAGATAGCTGTTTTCCTGGGAAGAGCTGCACATATCTATCCACTCTCTTTCTTCTTGAACTTGGGCAGAAGGCACAAGATTAGCTGGAATTTCCAGCACATGATGATGTTTTCAGGTAAAATAAATAGTTAAGGCTAGTAACCTGCCTTTATAACAAAACAAAAGAGAAATGTTCCCAGCTGTGCAAGAGATACGCCATTTCAAGGAGTATGTTGGGGAAGAGGAAAGGGCTTGTTTTTGTACCAAGTCAGCAAATTAATCTCTCTCTCTCCTTCTCTCCTTCCTCTTCCCTCTTTCTTTCTTTTCTTTTTCTTTCCTTCTTTCTTCTTTCACATCCCTCCTTGTGCTTTAACTACTTTGATTTTTTTCAATTTGTTTGCAAAGCAGATTCTCTTACCCCAGTTTCCCTCCCACACAAAAATTTAAAAAAAAAATCTTGAAGAGAATGCAATAAGTAAAAAAATGAAGAACTGTGGCGTGTGGGAGGCTGTTTCATCAGGCTAATATTATAGCATCCCTCTCATGTGACCCTGAGTAGACATTTCCGAGGTATGCTTGACACAGGCTCATCTGTTTTTCAAAGTGTGCATGATGGTCTCTGTGTTAAGCCACTGTCTGCTATAATCAACTGGATGTTTGGAATGAAGCTACAAGAAAGGTGCACTCTGAGTTACAACACAAATTGGCTGAGGAACAGCACAAGTGTGACACTGTGCAGCAGTAAAACTTTATTATTCATGTCCTGGGCCCCAAATGTGGCACATGTATAGATCCTAAACATATTTGACCCACTAGCCTTAATGGTCTCCTGCTCTTTTAAACTTCTCAAAGAAGACTTTTTTTTAAATGGAGCTGTAGAATAGGGGTAGGTCTGTTTTTCAGCCCTGCATCCCAATGTGCTGCACTGTGGGAGGGAAAATCATTCCCTCTTTGATTTTTCTTCCTAATGGAGGCCTCCAGAACAGAACCTTTTATATATTACAGGCGAGACCTGTCCCTGCTCCCCGAAGCTACCTAATACTTTGATTGTTAACAGTTTTTTTCTCCCGTACATTGCCAGGCCTGCTGTGGTCCACAGCAGGTGCTGGAGTGAAAGGCTAGCCACCATCCCCACTAATGTTGCCCAGTCTGGTATGGAATAACTTTCATGTTTTGCATAATTGTTTCATGCAATGGTAGAAGATTTGCTGTCATCCAAGACTTAACTTGGATGACATGGTCTTAACTTGTTTTAATGTCTTTTTTAGTTGTTTAATGTGCTTTTTCATTGTTTAAATTATCTTTTACCTGCTTTAAATGGTTTTAAATGGGTTTCATTTGTACAACACTCTGGCATTCTTATGATATAGGACAATGTATTAATCTTTAAACAAATAAAATCTTAAAAATAATGATAGGAATAGAAAATTCCTATAATTTGTTTAAGCCAACAATAGGCCAAGCTTCGTAGCTCCCACAGCAGCTGGAACTCCATAAGTATCCTGAGGGTGAGAAAGTTAAAAAGCAACAACAGAGTGGGCTGTTGACTAGATCTTTCAGCTGTCAAGGACTCTTCAGTATTTATCAATGCTGTGGCTATAGTAACCCTGTCCTGGCTGCTTGATCTTTCCCCATTTTTCACATTTTTGGATTATGTCTGCTTTTCTCTCATATGGGACCCGAAATGGCTCACACTAATCTTTTAAAACAATGCAGCTAAAAACAATTTGGAAACCAACAATTTAAAAAGCATTAAATACAATCCTCTTAAATAAAACATTGATTTAAAACAGTTAAAAGCAAATCTGCCACAGGCAGGGAAGCAGCATGTTTCCAGCGCCCGAATGTTAAAACACTTCTTCTATGTTGAGGTAGGCACAGTACAAAATGTATTTGTTTAAATTATTTCTGTAGCACCTCCCAGTTCATGTGGGCTTCCAAGGCAATGAACAAATAAAAACCAATTAAAATAATACAAAGATAAAATCATTTAAAAACATATTAAAATACTCTTTAACAACTCCGGAAAGCAGTCTAGAAACAACAGCAGTTTCAAACACTGAATGCCATGCAAAACAACACTATTTGGCTGGTCACTGGAAGCTTAAAAGAGATGGGGCCTTCCTAACTTCCTAGCATAGGGTGTTCCACAGTCAAGGTGCTGCTTCAGAGAAAGCCCTGTTATGTGTACCCACCAACCCAACCTCACAACTAGTTGGAAAATGCAACAGAGCCTCCTCTGAAGATCTCAAATTTCTTTGCTGAACTGTATTGTATAGTAGCTCTGCTGTATGGAAAGAATGGGTGAATTTTGCCATTTTCTGTGTTCATTTTTCCAGTCTCAACTCTTTTCTGAGTTCTGCATCATGATAAAAGATTGCACGTTTTCAAGAAAATGTGTATCATTATGTGATATACTTCTATTTTGCACACTGTAATCCAATTTTTGCATGGAATGTCTCCAGTAATCCAAAATATTTTTAAAAATATATTATTGTCACTGATATGGGAGTGACAATAACCATGGGAGGACATAACTATGAACGTACTCAGAAAATTAACATACACAGAGAACTGCATCACAAATTTGGAGAAGTGCAAATACTGCAGGATAATAGTGTTTCACTTCATGAATTAATTGAGGAAGTACAACTTAGGTACACTAATAAAATGCAACTTAAATCAATTTCTCCCACATCCCTAATTGTAAGATTTCTCTTCCTCTCTGGTCTTCCCCACAGGTCTTAGAGGAGCCATGGCATTTGCTCTAGCCATAAGGGACACAGCAACTTATGCTCATCAAATGATGTTCTCCACAACACTCCTTATTGTCTTCTTTACTGTTTGGATTGTTGGGGGTGGCACAACTCCCATGCTTTCATGGCTAAATATAAGGTATCTGTCTTGAATCTGTATCAAAATGTGTTTACATTTTACATTTTTAAACTGCCTGAAATATTTTAATGACAAAAGCAATATTGCTAATATTTGGTGTCTTACAATAGTTTGTGTCAAAGAAAAATCTTGTTATTACTTGTGAGGGCAATAATTTTGTTTTTGTTTTAAAAAACAAATACAAAGTAGCTTTGAAAGCATGCAGTGCAGTTTTAAGGTAGACAGTCCACATCAGTGGTTCCTAAACTTTGGTCTTCCAGATGTAATAGACTTCAGCTCCCAGAAGTCCTGACTGTTGGACTTCTGGGAGTTGAAGTCCAAAACGCCTGGAGGACCAAAGTTTGGGAACTACTGTTCAAGATCAAGCTAGCCCATGCTAGTTGGTCACATTTAAATACCAGGCCATTCCATGTAATTTTTTTCTCTTTCTTTACCCCATGTTTTTCAGTGCCACTGCCTGTTAATTTCATAATGTGCAATGTGCAAACCCAAGCAATCCTCTCGGTTTTATTTTCAAGTAAATAGAGATGCCTCTCTCTGCAATTGGTACATCAGGGTTGCTCTGTTGGGGATTAAAAGTTGTTGAAATCCACATCAGCACTATTTTTTAAAGTCCTGAATACTACATTCAGAGCTGTTGGGGCTAAGCTTGAGGGCACACCTCTGCATGCCCGCATACCACGTGCCTTTGTGGAGAGATGGGTAGTTTAACCACTTCCACCTCCATGTCAAATGAGATCTAAAGATTTCTAGGCAGATAGAAGTAAACTCTCCATCCTTTTAGAAATATTGTCTGAGATCTCTGCTGCCAGTAGACATCTAGGACGCATGATCACCACAGCTTGGGAGAGTTTGGGCCATACCCTGCTGAGCCTTACTGGGGCTACTGTTGTAGCACAGCATTTTCCCCAACTCTACCATTTGGCTGGGCTACAAAGAAAAGTGGACGGAGACCAAAAGGAGTGGCCAATTGGCCAATGGCTTCCTAAGGTCACAGGTCAGGTACCTGTGATCTGTTGAGTGAGGCATGGATTATGAACTGCAAACATCCTCTGCTGTGCCATGAACAAGGAAGTATTCGTCAATATGGAATATGCATTCAGAGAACCATTTGATATTACACAGTTATAGTGCTATGATTTTACTTTAACTGTTATGGCTCCCTCCTAGGAAGTCCTGGGATTTGCAGATTAGGGAGCGGCATTTAGAATTCTCAACCAGAGAGTTCTATTGCTTGACCAAGCTACAGGATCCAGGATTCCACAGGAGGGAGCCATGGCTGTTACAATGGAACCACAGTACTATAATTTCCTAGTGTGACAGGACCTATGCTCTCAAAATATGTTCAGGTGTATCCTTTCTTCCTTATTATTAATCTTTGCTAATCCCAATAGCAAAATCTAGGCAATTTTAAAAAAAAGTTACAGAGGCTGTGTGAGATGCCACCCTTAATCCAGGAGATGGCAGTCATGTGTAATGTTAATACTGTATCTTTTAGAAAAGGGTCATTCCGTTAGCTACTACTACTGGTACTGCACCAAAAATTAAACAGAAAATAGTCCTCTGTGTTTGTTTGTTTGTTATTGTGGTTTGCCTTTAAGTTGTTTCTAATTTATCGTGACCCTAAGGAATATCACAAGGTTTTCTTGGCAACATTTTTTCAGAAGAGATTTGCCTTTCTCTGAGGCTGAGAGAGTATGATTTGCCTAAGATCACCCAGTGGGTTTCTATGACTGAGCAGGAAGTTGAACCTTGGCCTCCAGGGTCATAGACCAGTGTTCAAACCAGTATACCACACCCTGGCCCTCCTCTGTGCTGGCCTTGCCGTCTAGAGCCCTCCAGCATTGTTGACATGCTCCAAGTTGGCTGGGACTAGTGGGAGCTGCAGACCAATACAGCTGGAGGGCGCTATATTGGAAGAAGTGTCTGAATGTCGTTGAATAGTGATGGATGCTAGCTGAAGGTTAAGAAATAGCTCATGGGAATGACATCATATATAACCAATTCCATACTTAATCTTACTTTCCTGACACTATGCTTGTGTTTTGTAGTAATTCAGTATGATAGGAATGCTAACCTGGGATTTAAGCCTCAGTGTGTAAAATAATTCCTGTAAGAGCTGGCATGGAAGATACAAAGTGTATTGATAGTGCTTTCTATAAAAGGCAAATGTAATGCTGAAATTTCAGAGCCTGGAAAAATGATTTATCTCCCAGCCATGCTGGTTGAGATTCTCAGAGGTTCTTAGAAGTGTAGTCCAAAAAGTAACTTTTCCTAGGCCCTAACCAATGCGCACTTAGTTGGACTGACATTTGGACTGACATTAAATTGGGCTTTTCTAAGCAGGCTGTTAGGAAAGACATGGCATCTGTGTAACAACCATTCTTGTTTGAAGTATATTGAGTTGTCATCTTACACCTAAATATCTGAACTGGCCCAGCTTTATTGCTTTTTCTTCATAAATTTGTTGGTATTACTAGCAACTGCTTGAAATAAACAATTCTTTTGATCAATCTGTCTGCTATGGAAAGAGGAGTGCAGTTATGTTAACATAATGCATAAACAAATGCTTCAAATCTAATCTTCCTTCAGATCTTCTAAAGATGTTAATATTCAGAGAAGAAGATACTTGACTCAGGAAACGAAAAGCCACTAGCAGTGTTCTTATATGCAGAACAGCTGACATAAGCTAGTTTGCTGGTGATTCTAACAGAGGAAGGAAACCAAAGTGCTGCTAAAATTTTATGTTGATTAGCAACGTGGAACTAAATGACTATGGACTTGTGGCAAATGTTGTGGATCTTTTTGTTTTGTTTTAATATGAGAACACGAAATGTTGCATAGATGCATGTGATATGAGATACAGGGAGTGGTATCCTAAACAGACAATAGAGTCTTAGCTTTATTAGAGGACCATGTGAGAGCATTTTTGAAGTGTCTACTGCACTGAAATTTGTATAGAAATATATGTGTGTTGTGTGTGTGTGTGTGTCCCCGCAACTGAAAATGTAGACAAGCAATGATTATAATTGTAAATAATGAGTTCAGCTGAATTTACAGATTATTTCATTTCTCCTCCATCTATTTAGTCAGGGAGATTTAGTTTAGAATACTGGGTTGGAACCTAAGTGTAATTTTCTGTCTCAGTCTAACTCAATAACCAGGCTTCATGGATAAATCCAGAAAGGTTTTATTAAAGATCAGATGCAGCACAGAGACACTGCTTTTGCCAGAACTGAAGATTCAACACAGGTTTCAGTTTTAAGAACTCTCTCTCCCAGAGGCTTCACATTCTTCCCCACACAACATCAGGTAGTGCCAACTTTCTAAAATGACCTTGGTTCCCAGGCTCTGGCTTGCATACTCCTCCCAACACCTAAATAGCAAAGTGATCAAAGCAGAGCAGCTAAGCAGGATAACTAGCATGGCAGAGGAGCCATGCTTGCTGGCCCCTCTGACTTGTGTGAGTGAAAAGCTACCTAGAAGCAGGCTGTTCCGCTTCCTTCTCCCTGCTTCAGTCACCTGTTGTTGTTCTCCTTGCTACCCAAAAAGCCTCTCCAGAGGCTCAGGAGCCCTGAATAGTCTGTGATTGTAACGAGGAGCTGCATTGATGGTGAGACAGGTGAAAAAGCTACAGAGGCAGCTTGTGCAAGTGAAGCCTTTGCTTCTCCAAGTCTGGATCTCAATAAAGGCATAACAGAGTTAACAAAACCTCTGACAAAGAAGCTTCCTTTTACAAATTCTTAGTATGCTTGCCCAGCCCCTGCTTTTTCTCTTTTTCCTCTGTCTAGCTGGGGGTGTCTTGGCGGCATCAGCACTGGAGAGTTGGTAAAAGGAGGCTAGAGAAGCACAGATTTTCAGTGTCAGATTTCAGAAGTATGTCTGTTGTAAACAATGCAATGACGCTTGAGCTGAGAAAGAATGATTCTAGCATAGTTGGGTGTGCCTAATTACCACCATTGGTAAGGTAAACATTAGAAACCTCCTGAATCCCCTACTGAGTGTGGCTGAACAGCAGAATAGACAGAAAAGAGAAAGCAGACTAGCCTGTCTCACCAGCAACTCCTAGCAAGTTTAAAAAAAAAAAAAAAAAGCATAGACCACCAACATCAGAATCATAAGTGGAGGCTAGTGAAAGAAAAAGTCACCCCAAATGCATTTTTGAAAGAAACCTCAAAATGACCTCTAGAAGGTTCAAAATGGTTTTGTTTATTCACGCAAAGTTTACTTGACCTGGTAGTTTCATTTCCCCTGTGCATATTGTTAGTTTTGAACAGAAAATTGACTGAAACATGTCACAATGCTCTTCTTTTTTCATGTTGTAGGAACCTATCTGCATTGTCCTATGTTATTTCTACCTCTGGTACCAAATATTCTGTTTAGAAGTAGCAGGAGTAGCCAGGAATACATCTACTTAGTCAACCGAGGTATATCTGTACACAGGGGCTTCAGTCTCCTATGATAAACCCACCATATTTACATGAGGTGAATATTTCCTTTCAAATAGGGACAAAGCCAAATACCTTGTGGAGGCCAAGCCTGCTTTCTTTCTTTCAGACTGGAGTGTCAGCCTCCCTCCCAGCCTGCCATAGCCCCCTGCCCCTCATGCAACCCTGCTTTTCCCTTTGAAACCACCACTTTAGTGTATAAAGGGTAAAGCCTCTTAGTTGCTATTCAGAATGGTTTACTGATCTGTGGTAGCATATTTCTGGTTGATTAGAACTAATAGAAAATACGCTACTGATCAGAATTTATAAAACTATAATGTCATCTTTATTAAAATAACAAACACGGAAAAGGTATTTGGTGTCATAAGTAATTCCAACCAATACAGAACTTCAAAAAGGTGTTTATCCAGTTTCTTAAAGCTTCACTCCATATACAGGCACAAAACTTTTATACACACACAGGCCTTTGGCTTCGCTTTTGCTCAAAGGCTTAAGTCCCAAGTCTAGGTCACACCTTCTGTCCCAACTCAAAAATGGTTTTTCTCTCATACAGAGCCACTTTGGTTACATGGCAACCTATTGCTAGGGCTGCCCTGCCACTCTGGTTAACCACACACCAGGCTCTATCCCACATCTGTACAATTGGGGCACTATGGCCAGACTTTGAGAAATTGAGGAGCAGGTTGTCCTGTTTCTGGTGGCACTGCTATAGTCTTCAGTCCTCCTTTGTCCATTGGTTACTAGTCACCATGCCAAAAATACACCAGCGTTTTGTGAAATATAACCTTGTCACCACTGTGTTGTGATATGATCATATTACCAATGTTCTTATTAAAACAGTGTTCTTTAGGTTAGACTAGATTAGGTTAGAATTTAAAGTCTATCTTTTAATGAATGTGAAAATAGAATATATGAGAATGCAGTCATTATTTACATGTAACATTCCTTCAGCAATCTGAGTCATTTCCCCGGGAAGTTACTGTTGTTGAATGATTATCAGTACATATGTTGTTGTAAAAGTTCGCTGTTTGGTTTTGTTACATATTTATCATTGAGACATAGTGCTGCATTGTAAAGGGAAAGTTACAGACAGGCAAGAAGAATTAGGGGTTAATGAAAGAAGTGGGCAGGCAGTCTAAACAAGAGGAATTTGAGGAACCGGCAGTGGGCAAACAAGGGGGAGGGAGAAGAAAGTGTATTTAAGAAAGGATGAATAGAGGCAGCAGAAGGGTTCAGATAAGGAGGCCGATGCCAGAAAAAGGATGCAGCCTACAAAAGTAGATAACAGCATTTCAAAGAAATGAGAAAGCCCAGGGGGAAAGAGTAAAAAGAAGGTCCTGAGAATGGAGAGACTTTATTTGAAAAATACAGAACTAGGCCACTGCTGCAGTCTTAGGGCCTGTGGCTCATTATGTCTTTGTTCCTTTCTGATAACATCATTAAAAATATGTTATTTTTTAAAAAATGTTATTTATGTTTTTAATTTTTTATGTTAATTTTGCATAACTTTGATTCTTAGGATCATGGTCATTCAAAGTTCTTATGCCTTTTCTCCCACCTACCCATGTTAGGTACAGTGAGAGAACCAGGGCATCTTTGGTGGTGGCATCCCAGCCTCACAGAAGTTTGTGTGGTGTCAACTTGTTCTCAAGTCATTCTTAATTTCTGATAGTATTGCCTTTTGTGGTTTTCTTAGCTCCTATTTTTTTCAGAACCAGAAATTTAGCTTGTAGATTTTTTTTTAATCTGATCATATTAGTTTTATACATTGGTTGACCTCATTTTTTAACATTTGTGTTATGTTTTTGTGTTTGTATAAATCAGACCTGAGTAAGCTTTATTTTTAAGGGAGGGATTTAAAAATCTATAAATAAATAAACTCCATTCTTATGCCTGTATTAGAGTTGGCGAACATATTCCATCGGTGGAGGAGATGAATGAAAGCCGCTGGCTGTACTTCAGGTGACAGAATAATTCAGTTGGTAATGAGCTTTACCTGATGCTTGGCTTTCTTCATCTTTCTGATGTCAAGTGTGTTCACTCTCTGTCTGCTGTTGCATGTCTTTCTCTTAATGCTGCAGACTCTTTTACAGCCTTCCTGATTTTTCCTGCAGATTTTGCTTCATGGTGGTTGAAAGGATACCATTCTCCATGGTGTGCTATCTAGAAATTGAAAGGAGTCCAGAAACCTAGGGAAGTCTTGCACATCAGACTGAATTAGTTACTTTCTCCTGACACACACTTTGACCCAAATACCATTTCTTCCTGTGATATTTGACCTTTTGCTAGATAGTTAGTGTAAAATTCCATGCATTCATTCTTTATTATGAAATAGAGAATATTTTTTGAAAAATAACTTAGTACCAAGTTAATTTGGTGGTGAAAGTGAACATTCAATGGAACTTATGTAAAAGATGGACATACGGCGCAGTCCTCTGCAGATCTACTCAGAAATAAGTCCCATTGTGTTCTATGGGACATAATCCTTTATTATGTGTGTATGGGCTTGCAGCTTTAGTTAATTGTTAACTGCCTACTATCTGCCATCTGGTCCATCCAAGCAATAACTTCTTTTCTTTTGTGTTAAGAGGCTGGGGTAGATTTGGTATGGGTAGTATACTGAGTGGCAGCTGTTATTTTGACTCAGAGCAATGATTAAGTCTGAATAGGACTTGAGGATACAAACCATATTTATATGGGACAATTCTTGTGGAATGGATTCACTTAGCAGTGAAGCAGTAGATTGTTCTTGTTTCTTTTAATGTATGATTCCAACGCCAGATAGCACAAAACTATATCCAAATGGTATCTTTTAAGGTAAATGCATTAGTCCACAAACCTTGAAGGACTATGTTATTAAAAGAAAATTGAAGATCTGGTTACATTACTTGATAGGTTTCTGTCTCATACTCTGAAGTGAGCTTAATACAGCTTCCTTATCATGCATAAAAAGGAGGAAAATGGAATGGGGATGAGACTGGAAGAGAATATTGCCACAGTATCCTCCTTTTCCACTAAATGGTATTCATGATTGTTAACAGAAAAATATAAGGTAAAGTTTTAAAAGTTAATAAAAAAAACCCAGATAGGTAATAGTTAAGCTGATAAACAGCTGGTTGAACAACTTGACAATTCTCAGCAGCTATTAACAAATCAGATATCTGAATGAAAACACATTTGTTTGATAATGAAAGATCCCCAGAAAGGGAGGAGGCAGGAGTTCCAGAGACTGAGAAGAGCCATGTAGGAAGTTCTGTCTTGAGTTGTTGTCCACATACGCTTCAGATGTTGATGGGAGAGATCAAAAAAGGACTTTCCAGAAGAGCTTAACCTGGGCAGACCAATATGAGTGAAAATGGTCTTTCAGAGAACCCAGTCTCCAGTCAGTAGAGGACTTGGCAGATTATAACCAGTACTTTAAATGGTGCCTGGAAATTGAGTAGTAGCAACAAAATTGCCGTATTACAAGTGTCTCATGTGCCAATTTGGGCCAAACAACATTTTGTTGATTTTTAAAATTTATTATTTTTTTATCAGTTGCTTTTCTGTTCACCGGGCTCCCAAGACAATGAACAAAAAGATGTATTTCCTGTGCAAAGAAATCTTGTTCTGTGTAACACCTGTCAGAGCAGTAGTGTGAAGACATGTGAGAGCCATTTTGGTGCTGTGGCACCCAGTGCCTTTTCCTTGCAGGCCTGACTGGTGTTAACACTGGTTTCATTTTGGTATCACATTATATCCTGGCTCTTACCAAAAAGGTCTCCATAGTATCCTTGAGAGATCCTCATACAGATTCTTCTTTCAGTGAAGAAAGAGTGGTCTGTATAAGGGTATGTGGGGAATGACGATTTATCACTTCCCCAGAGATATCTTATACAGAGCTCTTTCCATACTGAGGATCATGGGTGTGTGCATGTGCTTGTATTCCCCCAACACAAATAGTATCATATGTGGCTGTTCGGAACAGAAAATGTGTATACTTCACTCGGTGGGATCCCCAAGGCAGCGTACCCAGTACTCTAGTAAACCTCCAGACTGGCCTATTATTCAGAGTTCCCAACTTCTGAAGCAACTTCTGTTTTTCAATCTCTTTTGCCACTTGAGAACCTTCAAATGCAAATATTAAGAATGGTATCTGTCCCATGTATCTCAGGCTTTTCGGGATCTAATTGCTGGTTTAACACATAATTGATGTCTGGTGTTGGTCTAATATACCCAATTGAGAATTGTGCTGTGTTGGATTTATCAGCTGGGTTCTGCTGGTTTGCTGACAGATTTTGCCGCTTTGAGTGGCTTTATTTCATGCTTTGAAGTGTGTTCTATCTTGAAAAGTAGCTTGCTCATGCAGTTTCCACTGAACTGATCTACTAGTTTTCTGTGCTACTGGACCATAACAATTCTGCTGCTGTTCTGTAACTTTCACCTAAAGTATCTCAGCTACAAACATTGTTACCAGCCAGTAACAAGCTGATCTACTGAAAAGAGCCTTCCATCATTCTGTCTTCTCATCAGAGCTGGTTTTGGGCCATGAGGTAAAAGGAAACCCTACCAATGTTCTACTGTCTCCCTGGCAAAACAGACAGTAATTTTACTCAGATAAAAATTATAATCTGGTTAGTCTAAGGTACTAAATATAGCAATCAATGTTTTACATTTCCCCCCCTGGTCTCTGCACTTTTGTAGTATGATTTTTTCTTTAAGATGTTAAGATCTTGAATAATTGTTTAACCTGAAATAGCCTTGGAATGGGAGTGTGATGTGATTTAATCAGATAATTATGTGGCAGCAGTGACTGCATAAAAATTGGCATACAAGACACTTCTTAACATTTCTTAAAGCATACTCACACATCCATGGTTTCTTCCTGCTGTGTTCAGCCACCTGGTATTGAGCCCATTCTAAAGGGCATTTCAAGTTCAGCTAAATTCACAGCGTGCTGTTTTGTTTCTTGATGTTTATACAGAGTTGGAGTTGACCCAGATCAAGACCCACCACCCACTAATGACAGCTTCCAAGTCCTACAAGGAGTAAGTAGTGATCTTTTTCAGCAGGTCAATGATGTTCAGATGTTGTTTATGTGAATTTATTTTATAGTTGTGCAAAATGTTTTGAGTGCAAATGTTCTGAGAAATAATTGTGTACAAAGGCCATAGGGTCACTAATATGAAAACCAGAGCTGATATCATGGGAGACACTATTTTTGTAGCTGTTAGAACCAAATTCTTCTTTTCTGCTGAAGGTTCAGAGTGATATAGACGGTAAAATGATTCAGACTAAAAATGACATGCAAAGGGATCAGGATGCTGATGTCTTCAGTGCAAAGGTTTTGGATAACACTGAAAAATAATACAGAAGTAGAAAAAGCCCTGTATAGCAAGGGGCTCATACTTTGCCTTGTGTGTACATTCTCTCTCTTTTTGTTTTCTTGTAAACAATAGCATACTTTATCTTTTAATATGACAAACCTTTGCAGATATTTTAGCCAGTCTTGTTTTAGAATCTCACATTAATAGGGTGAGCTGTCAAAACACAGCTCTCATATTCCACTGGATCATAATAAGCCAAGAGAGCAAGATGATGAAAAGGAAGCACCCTGAATCTCTTTCCAATCGTGATCTTTAAAAATGTTAACCATTCTCCAAGAAGCTCAGTGTGGCTTATACGTCCCCTCCTGCCACCACCATTGTCACCGCTGCTGCTGCTGTTGTTACAACAATCCTATGGAGTAAGTTAGTGTGGAGTGAGAAGCGGGTCAAGTAAAGTTAGCAAATCACACCTCATAGAATGCTTGGAAGGGTCTAGGGGGAAAAAGCGGGGGGACTAGAAACTCATCTGAGGAGATTTGATTAGGGAAAGTGAGGAAGAGAAGAATTGATGAGATCTGAATAGGATTTTTGGTTGATGGGATCTGGGAGTGTGGAAAGAGTTCAAAGAGTTACTTGTATAATAAATTTGTACCAGTTTTTTCTACAACTCTGTCCAAATAGATAAGAAATAAGAAGGGTCACACATTATCACACTGAACCCTCAATCAATAAATCCACTTGTCCAATATACTGCTTGATACCAGATCCAGGGAAAGATCTAGAGGGTAAAGGAGCAGAGTGAGTGATAGAAGCCCAAAGGTTGGAACGGCAAGGCCAACCTGGATAAGGGTTCCATCACAATTAGGATAACAAGTTCACAAGTTCTAGCAATTAATTTCCTGGCTAAGTGGGGATTTGACTGTTTATAGTCTTAGATACACAAACCACTGTACCACACAGTCTCTATGACCTCACAAATGAGTATCTCAGCTCAAACATGTGGATCAGAGAATCCTTGGAAATGACCACCATGTTCTCTTGCTGTTTGTGTCCTCTGTGTGAGCTCTTTAGAGTCTGTTCTGTCCAAGAGACCCGTTGGAGTGTGTTCCTCCTTGGCCATCTCTCTTCCTTACAGCTGCCATGTTCGCATGTCATGGCTGAGAAGGTGGCACTGCAAATCCAAATGAAACAATTTTAGTGGGTTCTATAACTCCACCTTATAAAGCACAACAACCGTCCTAATACATGTTCGCTCTTCGATGCTTCTTTAGGAGAGCACTTTAAAAAAACGAAACAAACTAACACTTGGTTCTGGACTAACTGAAAAAGTTTCTTAAATAAAATTTCTTGATAGTTCTCAGAATGAGTAGGCACTTTCATGCTTAATAACTACTTCTACATCAGTTGGAATTGCTGGGTTACCTCCAAGTGCTTCCTTAATAGGGAAATTCTGCACATTTGCTATCCAGTTTGTTGCTTTCAGATGCCGCTTTGGGGAACGGAGGAGAGAGATTCTATACATTACCATGGATAACGGAATTTTTGGCCCCAAGCAGTCTTCTACTGTGTACTCCTTCATCCCTATGCATCCTTTGCCTGCCTGATATATTGTCATTATTGGTGCTTCTTTAAGACTCTTCCCACCATTGCTGCTTTTCCTGTCAGTTAAGCCTCTTTATATTTAAGACAACATGCTCTTTAAAACAAAAATAAGTCTTTCCATATATGGCACTGCCTTTGCTTTCTGTGTGCTGGAAGTGCTTGCACAGAGCACAAGTATCTATTTTAATTTCCCAAGAAATGTATAACAAGTGGGATCCAACCTAATCTGTGCCCAGATTGTTCCTTTTCACTTTGGCTTGTTTCAGCTGACTTTTAGCTAAAGAACAAAGCAGCAACCAGAACTAAAACCAAATAACAGCTGGAAAACAGGTGGCCTTTGTGGTTCTGCTATTGCATTAAAAGGATTATATTTAACATGTTAGCACGACTGAAGTTTAGTCTGGTCTGGCATTTTTTAAATCCTTTATTGCCTTGCTCATAATGAGTGCACACAGCTAACTTACTTAAACTCTGCCTCACAGAGACAGCCTCTGCATTTTTGTTAACATGTTTTTCACCCACAACCCCACTTTAGAGCACTTCACAGCACAGCACTTCCTGAGCTGCAGTTGGCTGCCTTCCACCAGATCTGTCCAGTGCCTTCTTCACACCTGGATGAAGGCTATGCTCCCTCTTTGCTACAAGTGTTTCAGGGATTCAGCAGTCTGACCATGTTAGCTGTATCACTGGGCATTTATTTCTGATTCACTTTATAAAAGAAGATAGAAAATTAAATGCAAGACGAGTTCTCCCAGTTTCCATGTGTCAAAATAAAGATGCATTGTGTTGAGATCTCCACCTCAGATAACTTCCTAGGAATTCTTCCTTTTGCTTGCAGCTACCCTAACTGAATCTTCTAAGCTTCCTCCAACTATTCACAGAACCCCTCTGGCTCAATTCCATCTCAGGAAAGAAACTCAATCATACTGTGATTCTGTAATCTCCTTAGTCATAATTGTACATTTGAGTCCCTATTTCTTTTGTAGTGAAAAACACTAGAGAGAATGACATAGGAGGCAGAGCACTAGCTTGATACCCATGTCACAAATTGTTATAAGTGAGAATGCCTCCTCACTTGCCTTGTGTGTCATATATGATATTTAGTAGAAGAACAAATGTTCCTCTTTTGTAAAGGTAGATGGGGCCATTGTGATTCTCTGGCTGCCAGATGAGATTGAGGACTACATTTGGACTTGTTGGTATTATCAAATTGTTGCATAATTTGGTAATACTAAGCCAAGCCCAATACCTTGCTGCACCAAAGGACATTTGCTTACCTCTGTTTAACCTTTCTTTTTTCATACTTCTTAGGATGGTCCAGATGCTGAAAGAAGGAACCGCACAAAGGAGGAAAGTGTCTGGATCTTCAGACTGTGGTATAGCTTTGACCACAAGTATCCTTTCCAGGATGGTACCAACATTTTTGTACAAGAACTAATTCCCAAAGAGGAATTGCCAATTCATTGGCTGGCCTTTTGGATAAGAGTGTGCAAGCATATGTGCTCTGGAAAAGCAAGAACCAGATGAAGTCAATATTTATGTTCTAAGCTGACAATTGGCCAGAACAATGTCAATATATTAAGATGGTCATTGGCTATTCAAGAATAGAATGCAAGGAGCTAAATTCTTTACAGCAGATGATATTAACAATCCATGGAAAGCAACACTTTCCCATTCTTCAAGTATCATAACTGGGTGCACAACACTGTTAAATTTTTATTCTATAAGCTCCCTGTGGGACAGAGTGAGACTCTCTGGGCATTGCTTTTTCCATGGCGCGGATCCAGCACTCTACTTACTCCACCATTCCTGACCTATGATTGTGCTAGAATATGTGAACATTGAACTAGTTTGAAATACTTGAAACTAACATTTGGCAGTGCTGATGAAGAATAAATAGCATTCACTTAAGTGTAACTCCCCTTGGACACCTACACAGGCAATGTATTTATGATAGCTGTCTGAAATGTTAAAAAAGAAAGAAAGCAAATCTCAGGGAGAATGTAGTATGAACTGATATCTCATTTGCCTTCCGTTACAATTTTGTTTATTAGTGGTGATCACAGTATTTAGTGTAGGCTGCTATTGGCAGCTCGTGAATCGAAGAATTGGAACAGAAATATTTAAAACCAAAACCCTGAAACTGATGAACTAAATTGCCATCATTCCAATGACAGTGACAACACAACTCAGACTCTTTTGATGCTGGCCACTATTTTTTGTTTTTGTTACCCAAATTAAATTTATGTTGGTGCTGCAATCCCATATTTAAATCCTAAGAGATTACTCTGGTGGAAAACTGCCAGAACCCAGCATCAAGAAAAGAGATTGATTTCTTTTGACATCTTATGACTTTACGAATTCAACTTGAAATACCCAAATTGTCATCTTGTCTTCTGAGGATCAACAGGATAGCTACTTCACAGCAATAGTGTAAGTAAAGTGTATTAAGGTAATCTGAATATAATAAACAGATTTACCATGATATCATTCCTTAGCAGGCAAGGCTTATTATTATAGCAGTATATACTGGGACTGTAACTTCTAAGAATAGAGGCATCCACCCATTATAATAGATATCTTTCCATGCCCTTTCTTATTTGATCTTAATATCACATTTCTTTATTATAAAATTCAAATCTCGCTGTTTAGACTGTCTCACTTGGACTGCTGCTCTCTCAGAAAATAATGTTTGACCACTCTTGGGGGCTTCCTGTTATATATATGACTTCTGTCTTTTAATAACTGCTAAACTTCCGATATTCTCAGATTTTAGTGATCTCTAGATATTTCACAAGATGAGCTTTAAAAGATCATGCTTTGTCAAACTAAACTGACATCTGACTCATCTCCTGCCTAGCTATGCAAGGGTTTTAAAATTATTCAGCTACAGAACCTCTACCCTGGATTAAAGTTCTGTTTTTCACATTCTCACGTGTGTATGTGAAGCTTAATTATTTAATGCTCAACTTCTCTAAACTTTGACCACACATGGCTGCTCTGACCTGTGGCTTATTTTTTTTTAATTGTGTGTGTATTGTAAGTCCTAAAATGGCTACCTCACTCCACCCCTGGTGTGGCATGACACAACACATGAAATTCGTGAGTGCAGGCTGTCAAGCCACACTAATTGGCTTTTATCCACTTGTTAATAATTGTGTCACTAGGAAAGTATAGAAACAGAATTGTCCTTTGTGACCCACCAGTATGGTATACGGATAGCAGGGGATTCCCTTTTTCAGAAAAGATGTCAGTAAAATATTTGTGTTGTAATGACTAACAGAGATGCGTAACCTGGTATTTCTGTATCTCTACTGTCCCACCGCCCCACCAATTTTCTTTGGGTATCATCCCTATCCTTTTTCAGGTAGATCTTTTTCACATTTAGAAAGCTGGAAATGGTTGCCCTTTGATGCCTTTTCAGGCCATAGCTATAACATGCAGCATGACAGAATAGCTCTTCCTTTTATAGACGAACACAGCTTGTTTCTGGCAATGTGTTGTGTGGGATAGAGATGCATGTTATATTGAGCATTAGTGTGTGTTTTGATGGCAATGTAGAGAAGGTTTCTCTTGTATGGAGATGCAGATTGGCTCACAGCCCCTAAAAATACTGTGGAGTTTTAAAGCAATTACAGTTCTCTGCTTGAAATTTTTTTCCCCTTAATGATATGTTAAAGCTACCTCAAGCCTATTCTCACACACAGTGGTCCCCCACTAACCACAACGCTCCCCAGTTGGTGTGGATTGTTAGCACATTGCTTGTCTACTCCCCAGGTTTATGAGGTAAGTGTATTTTTGTTGCCTGCTAAACTCTTACATTAATACAGAGGTTTTCCTTGGCATGAATAATGTATGTAAGAATGAAGAATAGCTACTACTCCAGTTACACTGTTGCATTTCAACTAAAATCATTTTCTGCAGTTTAAATAGGTAGCATTCTCTAAAACTGAGTCCACTTTTGAATAGGAACAGCTATTTCTTGTCCTCTTTTAGGTATCTTTGCCAAGTATGCCTTAATAACTTGTTCCAGAGGACTGACAAAGCCTCTTGAATAGGTTTTTGACACCATGCAGTTGGAGAGGGATGAAAAACCCATATTCCACTGGTACCAGATGTGGAAGTATACCTTTGGATTTAGGTTTGCATATTAATCCTGTACAAAGTATAAATAGTGTTCTTCTTCGTGGTCTCTGTGCCTTCATACACTAGGAGCTTTCGCGCATGTGCGGGAGCGTTCGGAAAATTCTAGTAGCTTTTGGCTGCTTGGCGGGACCCCTCCCCCACGCCGGTACTGCGCATGCTCCTCCCGCCGAGCAGCGGCCACTCCCCAGTTCTTTCTCGTCCGCCATTGCGAACGGAAGGTTCTTGGCTTGTTCCTCGCTATTCGGACTGCGTTGCTTGGCTTTTTGGATTTTTGGCTCGTTTTGACCTCGGCTTGGATTTCAGACAGGATTTGGTGACTCTTTCGTTTTTCCTCCTCTCCTTCCTCTTCATTTTTGTCTTTTTCCGTCTATGTCGGCGGCTCTTTTCAAAAACTGCACGTCCTGTGGGTGGAAAGTCGCTCTTGCCGACAAACACTCCCTGTGTGTTTTTTGCTTGGGCGAGACCCACAATACTCGGTCTTGCTCAATTTGCAGGGAGTTCACCGCCCAAACTCTGAGGAACCGGCTGTCCCGACTCAAGTCCTTTTGTTCGGAACAGTCACTCCGGGCGCAAGAGGACCCACCACGTGCAAAGATGGCCGAGGCATCGAGACCGCCCTCGACCTCGATGGTATCGGCAGCTGCCGTCGCGTCAACTTCGTCGGTATCGGGCTCGGTACCGACACAGTGCACGTCCATCACGGCGCTCCCGCAGATTCCAAAGCTGTCTTCGGCAGCCAAGGCAGCGAAGGAGACTTCCGCGATGGACCAGCCCTCAGAAGTGCCGAGGACTCCGACCAAGGCGCAGAGGAAGCGTCCCGCCCCGGACAACGGGAAAGAAAAAGAGAAGGAGCAGAAAAAGAAGAGGAAGGAGAAGCGGCGCTCCTCTCCTAAGGAGACTCGCCCGCCAACCCCACCTCCTACCCAGCTCCTGGAAGATCTTCCGGAGGAGATCTTAGAGCTGTCCGATGAGGAACCGGTCGTGGAGACCTTGCCCTCACCCGAACCGCAGGTTCCCCTGGAGGTGGAGCCCCAGCCTACCCGCCATAGCTCGGAGGCTCGGGCAGAGGAGGTGATTGAACACCATCAGCCTTCGTCCAGGCATCGATCTGCCTTGGACAGGAGCTACTCTCGCTCCCCAGAGCATAGAGTCAGGCCACCGTCACCTCGGCGCCGAGAGGTGTCCGAAAACCCACACCCGCGCCACTCACAGGATTCCCGCTACACCTCAGCCTCCTATGTCAGCAGGTCCCTGCGGGAACCGGAATGGAGACATTACCCGGCGGAGTACCGATCCTATTTGCCATCAAATAGAGATCGGTACCATTACGACGTCTGGCATTGGGTGCCCTACAGGCGGTCCCGGTCACCCTCCAGGCACGAGCGGAGGCGCAAACACTCGCGTACCAGATCTCCATCCCCTCGATACCGTAGGGAGAGAAAACCACCAGCGCGATACCGAGCGATCTCACTGCCCCCAAGGGTTACATCTACTGCCACCCGTCCCATTGAGTCCATAGCTACTCAAACGGTGGCCACAACGGTGACAACATCGGCGGCTGTGAAGGTGCACTCGGTAGTGGTTCCCATCACCTCGGCCACCCAGACTACAGCGGCTACGGTACCGACCGCAACACCAGCGGTACCGCTTCACCGCTCCCCCCGGTGCCCCGCACCGCAGGCTTCCCCAGCAAAGTCTCCAGAGCCCTCTGGGTCATCCTCTCCCCAGTCCAACTCGGGAACTGAGTCGGAGGACCTGACGCCGGCCTCACAGAGTCGCCTCCGCTGGTCTTCGGTGAACCAGCGCCGGAGACAGCGCCCGAAGATGTCCAACACCTCTCGGCCATGCTTCTACGGATGGCGGCAACCCTCGGCCTGAAGGTGCCACAGCCTGAGCCTGAGGAGGAGACCCCGGTTTTCAAGCTGGTGGAGACCCGGCAGCAGGCCGCTGCCCCGCTCCCTCTCTTACCCAAGCTGCTTAAGGCCGTCAAGCAGCCATGGGACAAACCGGCGTCCGCTCAGCCGATCCTTCCTCGACTGGAGCACCTGTACCGGACGCAGAAGGAGAAGGCGGACTTCCTCTTCAGCCATCCGGTACCGAACTCCATGGTGGTGGAGTCCGCGCAGGTCAAGGGAGGCAACAGGGCCCACACCACGCCGCCGGACCGAGAGGGCCGCAAGCTAGACACTTTCAGGAGGAGGTTCTACACCGCCTCCTCCCTTAACATCAGAGTGTCTAATACGCAGGCATGCCTCACGGCATACCAGTGTAAAATTCTCGACCAGCTCGCCCCTCTCCTGACCAGCCTCCTGGAGGAGAACCGCGCTACTGCCTCCCAACTCTTCAACGATGCCGTAGCGATCTCCAGCCAGCAGATCCTATCCTCGAAGCACACCGTGGAGGTCGCTTCGAGGGTGATGGTTGGCTCGGTCGCGCTCCGCCGGCACGCGTGGCTTCGCTCGTCCGGCCTACAAGAGGACACCCGCAAGCGGATCAAAGATCTCCCCTTTGATGGCCAGGGGCTCTTCAATTCCGCCACGGACGAGACGATGGACTCCATCATCAAGGCCCGGCTAACGGCCAAGAAGATGGGGATCCACCAGCTGTCTCAGACCCGGCAGTCCTCCGCATCGCGCCAATCCTGGCGACGGTCCTCGGTGGCCTCTTACCAACAGAGGTCCACCCACTCCACCCAATCTCGACCGTCGACTGCCTCCTCTACCCGGAGACCCTTGCGTCGACGACCGGCTCCGGCCTCAAAGAAACCATCTTCTGAGGCGAAGTCCCGGTTTTGAGGGTTTCCGCAGGTCACCGCCGCTACCATCGATCTCAAGGACGCTTACTTCCATATCGCCATTCGTCCTCAACACAGACGATACCTACGGTTCGCGGTCGACGACACCTGCTACCAGTATAAGGTGCTACCGTTCAGCCTTTCCACTGTGCCAGGGTCTTCACCAAATGCATGGCCCCACTGGCATCCTACCTGCGAACGAAGGGCGTCTCCGTCTACCCCTACCTGGACGACTGGCTCCTGGTGGCGCCCTGCAGACAGAAATTCTATGCCGACATTCATCGGACTCTAACGCTCCTGACCCAACTGGGGCTCCGGGTCAACCCCAAGAAGTCCCACCTTGAGCTGACGAGGGTGCTCGACTTCATCGCTGCCACCTTGGACTCGCTATTGGCCAGGGCCTTCCTACCGACCGATCGCGCACGGACCCTATGCCAGGCCGCGCTCGTAGCCTACCGGGCACCGACGATGTCGGCCAGGAGGATCCAACAGCTCCTCGGCTACATGGCCTCCACTACCTCCGTGACATACCTCCCCAGGCTCCGCGCGAGACCTCTACAACATTGGTTCGTCCGAGCCTTCAACCCGCTCCGCGATGTTCAAAGCAGGCACCTTACGGTACCGTCAAACGTCCGACCATCCCTCCTCTGGTGGCAGTCCTACGACCACCTCCTCTCCGGGATGCCCTTCCGACAACAGACTGCGAACGTCACGGTAACCACGGACGCCTCCCTCCACGGCTGGGGAGCCCACTCCAGCGAACTCAGAGTCCGGGGACGGTGGATGGACGACGAGACTGCCCTCCACATCAACGCTCTCGAGCTTCTCGCCATATTCAAAGCCCTGAGAGCTTTCCGACACCGTGTCGAGAACCGGATGGTGCTCGTCCTCACGGACAACACGACGGCGGTCTGCTACGTCAACAGGCAAGGCGGCACTCATTCGACCACCCTGCTCAACATCGTCCTGGACCTCTGGAACTGGTGCGTCCCGCTAAGAATCCACCCAGTGGCGGTTCACCTGGCCAGGCAGGAGATCACCACAGCGGACGCGCTCAGCAGGGACACCTCCTCCCACCACGAGTGGTCCCTCTCTGACAGAGCGTTCCAGATGATACGGGACCGCTGGGGCGAACCCGACATCGACCTCTTCGCGACTGGCACGAACGCGAAATGCCGCTGCTTCTGTTCGAGAGCCGACCGCGACCACAACTCCATCGGGGACGCCTTCCAATTCCGGTGGAACGAGGGACTCCTCTACGTGTTTCCCCCGTTTCCCCTCCTCGGTCATGTGATCTACAAGATCCTCGCCGACCGAGCGGACGTCGTTCTCGTAGCCCCGTACTGGCCGAGGCAACACTGGTTTGCGCCCCTCCTCGAGACCGCCCGCGACCGCCGCCTGAGGCTCCTGCCGACACCGGACCTGCTGTCCCACTCCGATGGCCGTGTACTCCACCCAGACCTGCCGCTCTTGGCCCTCCATGCCTGGAAGATATCGCCGTAGCCGACCCTATCATTGGGAACGTCCTGACGGCGGCTAGGAAAGAATCGACGCGCCGCAACTACCACTACAAGTGGCGCCGCTTCGTAACCTTCGCTAACGAAAGGGGGGAACTGGTATCGCCAGTCAACACGCCTACTGTGCTCCACTTCCTTCTCCACCTGCACCAGCAGGGCCTCGCCTTTCCGTCCCTGAAAGTCTACCTTGCCGCTATCGTGGCATACGAACCGCCACGATCCCCGTCGGCATCGCTTTTCTGAGACGGTACTGTCAAGCAGTTCCTGAAGGGCCTCCAACATCTATACCCGCCGGTATCGCCGCCGCTACCACCGTGGTCCCTCTCCTTGATGCTCTCGCAGCTCACGAGACGGCCCTTTGAGCCCATGGCGACTGCCGACGATAGGCTTCTTACCTGGAAGACTGCCTTCTTGGTGGCCGTCACCTCGGCCAGGCGTGCTGGAGAACTGACAGCCTTGAGGATCGACGAACCCTACCTCGTCTTCCACAGAGACAAGGTCGTCCTCCGACCGGACATCTCCTTTCTACCAAAGGTGGTCTCCAACTTCCATCTCAACCAGGACATCATCCTACCGTCCTTTTTCCCGGACCCGAGACACCATTGGAGCGGTCCCTTCACTCCCTGGACGTGCATCGGGCTCTGGCATTCTACAGGGACAGGACTGCCCCCTTCAGACAATTACCACACCTGTTCATCTGCTATGGCGATCGACGAAAAGGCCATAAGGTTTCCACCCAACGGTTCTCCAAGTGGGTGGCACAGACCATCGAACTGGCATATGAGCTTGCTAGGAAGCCTCCTCCAGCTCTTCTCCGGGCCCACTCAACCAGGGCTGTGGCCACGTCGGCAGCCCTCTTGAGAGGTGTTGACCTGCCTGAACTCTGCCGTGTGGCGACCTGGTCTCAACCTTCAACCTTCGTGCGCCACTACAGGCTTGACTGCCGGTCGTGCAGAGATGCTCGGTTTGGACGTGAGGTTCTGGCTTCCGTGCTGTAGGACCTGACCTGCCATCCAACCGGTAAGCTACACAGTCTCCTAGTGTATGAAGGCACAGAGACCACGAAGAAGAAGAACAGGTTGCTTACCTGTAACTGTAGTTCTTCGAGTGGTCATCTGTGCCATCATACACACCCGCCCTACCTTCCCCTCTCTTTCAGGTCCCTGTGTCACTACGGCGGACTAAGAACTGGGGAGTGGCCGCTGCTCGGCGGGAGGAGCATGCGCAGTACCGGCGTGGGGGAGGGGTCCCGCCAAGCAGCCAAAAGCTACTAGAATCTTCCGAACGCTCCCGCGCATGCGCGAAAGCTTCTAGTGTATGATGGCACAGATGACCACTCGAAGAACTACAGTTACAGGTAAGCAACCTGTTCTTTTGTTTATGAATTGCTGTGCTATAAACTCTTTTAAATCAGTGCATCTCTGTTGGAATGGTTGAAACAAAGGTGCTTTTCTCAGGTGGGAATGTGGGCAATTTCTTTTGAATATGCAGTATACATTGTACAACTGTTTACAGAGAGGATAGGATGGGTAAATACATCTGCAAGCACACATACTTGGTTGTATCCCATCTTCATCTTCTGCTCACGTAAGGGCTCCTTTTATCTAATAGATCAAAGATTCCACTGATAAAACAGAGGGATCCAATTGGTAGAAGCAAAACAGTCAAGTTCGATCACTTCTTCCCTGGTTTTGCAAGCCCCAGGTGACACCTTGAACACTGCCTTTCACCCTGCGGAACAGTGTTTTTGGAGGGCACAAGGACCTGAAAGGGGAGGGGGTATTTGGCAAGAACACTAGCTGATGCATGGGAGCAATAGATGGGGCTGTGTGAAGAAATTATCTATGTAGAAATGTCTACTTATATTGTACGTGTATAGCTAGTTTGCATGTCTTTGTGGTGATGCCTGCTTGGTGACAGATTCTGAAAGAGGAAGGAGAAATTATCATATTAATATTTATATGCAGGGCTCGGATCTCATAAATTCATTTTGATTTGTAAAAAAAAAAACCCATCTTGATTGGCTGAAGAATCTGCTTGGGGAAGTGAGTGGATTGTCTTAATATGTTAGAAAGGTGGTAAGCTGATCATCAGTATGTGACAGAAAGCAAAATGATGAGGGGAAAGAAGACCAGTGTGTCACATCTATTTTATATATGATTGTGAAGAATTGTGAATTTGGCTATATGATTTTGAGACACATGGCTAAAATTTAAATAAAAACCTTTCAGAGGCTTGTGACAGTGACTGTTTCTCTTGAACTCTTCAAAATTTTCACTGAGTCCTTGGAAATAATGTCCCCTATTCTAAAATAATGAGTCTTTGATAAATACTTACATTAACAGTTTCATTTATTTTAAGTGCTTGTGTCCAATGTATGAAAGGTAGAGTCAGACTACTCTCTGTCACTCAGTAAGTAGTGGCAGCAGGTATCTTGGCAAAGTTTATGAGAAGTCTAGATCAATAATAAGTAAGAACTTGGGCACATAAAAGTCCTGGGTTAAGTGGCAGAAGTAAACATAATGCTAATTCTTCAGTAGAGGATAATATGGAGTGCACAGTTTCAGATGGCTGGGTGAGGAAAATAGTTCAGTACAACTGGTGAGTACAGTAGGTTTTGAGGATGCTGGAGAAAGGTTAAAGTAGGAATCACTGATGGATATGGAAGTCCTTCCTAGACTGTAGATTCATATTAAGAGTAGACCATCTTTGGGGTACTCTGTGTGAAAGCACTGAATGAAACATTAGGAAACAGTTACAAAAAGCAGTCCTAGGAGGATTCAGCATGCTGACCTATTAAAGAGCTCCACTGAAGTACGTGACAAACAAGCACGTGTGGTTTGGGCTTCAAGTTTTAAAAGGTTCCTCAAATAACATAGCCATGGTTATGTTTTCTATTCTTAAAAAAGTGACTGATGATGTTGGGACAAAATTCAGAGATCCACAAATGCATCTGGCAAGTTGCTGTTGGCCAACATGAGTTGCTTCCTTTTGACCAGCAATACAGAAGAGGCCCTTCTCCACCTCAAAAGTTCTCAGCATTTTACAGTGAACTGAGTGGGAAGAAGATTTGCTCAAGGCAAGTTATTCTCCTCCCACCAGTCTTCTGGCATGTTCAGAAGCAATAGGAGGAAGGAAGGGGATAGGAAGGCAGATCTCTTACTTGTCAGGATTTGCAGGCATTTGAAATCAGTAGGAATCTCTGCTGATGTTTTAGGCAGTCTTGAAAGCACTGTGAGTAAACTCCTTTTGTCCTGTACTTTGAAAGCTCTCCCAAGCAATGAGATGGATTCTCCTTGCTTCTCAGTGTCTTATATCCCAGTACAAAGTGAGAAGCTTGACCTCTGCCAGAGTATCTGAGTGTGTCAGACAATTCAGAGAGGGAGAGAGCCAAGACCCACCAAAATGTGTGGTCCCTTCTGCTGAGATTTGTTCATGAGGACATATGTGTATCCAAAAAGTTGACAGTATATATGGAAAATACTAAACAGGCAAGATTTAGCTTGGGTTTTTCCCCATAGACTATGAGGACACCTGATATGTATGAGTTTTGCATTATATCTGAAAATGACAAGGATGATTTTAATATCTTGTTGGGTTCAAGATTGCTAGTATTTGTCTGTACCGCAATTCTGATTTTCTTTTCTTGAGAAATGAAAGTATTAAAACAAATCATTGATGTCTGAGGACCAGTTATAATATGACACTGCTCCTTTAAAAAGGATATACATGATCACAACCTGGCCATGAATCATAATTTGCTCTGGAGTGGATGTTCAATCTTTTCAAATGTAACACTGTTTATTAATGAATGAAGGGATAACAAGCTATGTTTTTTGGTGAGCACAGTATCTTGCACTAGGAATGATTCCTTGTGCAATTGCTTCTTTTTACATAGAAATTTTTTAAAACAGGAGATCTCATCCTCTGGGGCCTTTTTGCAACACACAATTAGAACTATATGATTCCACTTTAACTGCCATGGTGACATGCTGTGGAATCCTGGGGTTTGTAGTTTGGTGAGGCTCTAGAAGAACTCTCTGGCTAAAAGGTCTAAGTGCTGTTGTTGTTATGTGCCTTCAAGTCATTTCCGATTTATGGAGACCCTAAGGCAAACCTATCACAGGGCTTTCTGGGGCTGAGAGTGTGTGATGCACCCAGGGTCACCCAGTGGGTTTCCATGGCTGAGTGGGCAATCAACTCCTGGTCTCCAGGGTTGTAGTACAACGTTCAAAGCACTATGCTGGCTTCCTGAACTACAAACCTCAGGATTCCATAGGATGTTGCCATGGGAATTAAAAGCATTATAACTGTGTGGTTGAACAGTGTTGCTAGACTGAAAAATTGAGATAGTACTGTACCCTTAATGGTTATGTAGAAAAGGGAATATCACCAGGGGTGGCTTGTCATGTAACCAGGTAACAAGTAACACATGCTGAAATTCCCTCTTCTATACAATTAAATGCACAGGAGCCTTTTTGAGTTTTCACCCTGGCAACTCACTCGCTTGGCCCAGATAACTTAAAGGCACCAGATCCTGTCTGATCTTGTAAGCTAAGCAGGGTCAGCCCTGTTTAGTACTTGGGTGGGAAACCACCAATGAATACCAGGTGCTGTAGGCTATATTTCAGAAGAAGGAACTGGCAAAACCACCTCTGAATATTATTTGCCTAAGAAAAGATGAAGTAATTCATGGAGTTGCTGTAAGCTGACAGACAACCTTAAGACACATACACGCAGGAATCTTGTACACACTCACACATGTGTGCATGGATAAACCTAGATGCACTAACACCTGTAACCGCCAAATCCCAGCTGCTTCTTCCTCAGCGTTCTGCCCTCTGGCTGACTCTCCCTCCCAATTAATTTTAACATTCCATCTTCCAAGCAGTGCCCCTTCCATCTAATCAAATTCCAGCACTCAATTTGTTACAACACATAGCACAATATTACAGAGGACTATGAAATCCATGTGCCTACTGTATTACAGTGTAAGTCACCTCAGTCCAGGGATTGTGTTTGTGTGTGTTGCTCAATACAGTACTTTAGCGGATTGAAGAGACTTTATCTGTAAGAATGTGAGGAATTGTACAAGGTTGTGTTTGGAAGATTTTCAAGTCCCCAGGGATCCCTACAGATTGTTTCCCTGGCCTCTTCCAAAGGAATGTTTCAGATTATTGAGGCTCTAATGAAGTATTTACATGTTCTTTTAACTTAAGGCAGGGGTCGGCAATTTCATTGTATCTGGGGGACAGTATTCTGCCTTGGGGCACTCTGGGGGTGATCCAGTCTGCCAAAAATGGTGGGCGGGGGGCAGGTGGAAGTATCCAGTAATCCATTTCTGGGTTTGAAAAGCAGGGTTGTTGTTTTTTTAAGTTAATCTATGCAGGGGCATGCATGGGATGTATTTAAAGGCTGAATAATTGCTTCTCAAAGCTTCCAGAAGAGGCAGTTCATCCATTTTTGATAGCAAAAGGACAGTCCAAGAGGGTCTGGTGGAGTTGAGGAGACACAGAAATAGCCACTTTGCCCCACCCTTTGAGCTTGAATATTAAGGAAAATTAGGTAGCTTGAGTGGTTGTGTGCATGCATTTTTAAAGCCCCTGAGATTATACAGCCTTGGCAGTACATTTAATATTCTAAGCCTGAGGGTCCATCTTGTGTTTTTGTTATTCACATATATATAAGCCACCCTGAGAGACTTTCCAACTATAGAGTGGAGTATAAATGCTATAAATAAACCATTCCTGCTATGAGCTCAGAGCACTGAGGAGAACAAATATGGTGCTTCTCTTACACACAGAAAATTTCAGGCATACTACCGTGACTTTGTTTTTCCTGGAACTCTGTTAGAGCAACACATGAGGAAACTATCATGCAAATCCTTTTTTTCTCTCCATGTTTTGTATCTCACTGACAAAAACACTGGAACAGCCACCAGAAGGAAGTTTAATCACATAAAATAGTGTTAGAAAAAGATCTGAGAAAAAAAGAGGCTTGGAGTCTTTGAAATCTCTTCAACTGATTTGAAATTGGGCTGTTGCAGCTTTTGGCTTAGGTGCTGAGAAGATATGAAATGTTTAACATTACAACTGTTAATAACTGTACCGTGCCTGGAGACAATGAAACATGTGCTTTGGATATTGTTGATCAGTTCTTAGACTCTGTGAATGCCATATGAGTGAAGGATAAATGCAGATCTCTCTTATACATGCATGTTCCCTCCCAACCAGAGTGGCAGCTCCCATGTCAGTTGGGTGGTGAATTTGTGCTGCGTTTTGGCCTGAATTTTCAATGCCTTAACTTAATTTCATAAGATTTGGCACCTCGGATAGCCCTTTTAAACTTCGGATGAAAATCCAGAGCACGTTTACCATCCCATTAAATCTGCCACTCTGTGTATGTATATACACATATCCAGATGATATATATGTATTAACATACTACTTCCTGCAGCCTGTCACTTCTTTTTCATGTAGGCATAATCTGGCCCAGATTATCTGAACTCTGCTGAAGTTAATGGGTTTTAAGTGGTCTGGTTGTGTGCCAGATTTCAGCCATTAAGCTGTATACCACTGTGTGTATAACATTCTCTGGCATGTTTAATTTTGAGTAATTTCTCTTTGAGTAAGATAAATGATTTGAGTAAACATTGGGCATCCCTCTTGTTCTCTCTCTTTTTTAATACTTTGAATTCTTTTCAGAACCAGGAGCAGCTTAGAGACGAAGATTCTGACTTTATCCTGAATGACAGTGACCTGACACTGACATATGGAGATGCGACAATAACTGCTAATGGGTCCTCTGGCTCACACGCTGCTATTACCAGCCTTGATGGCAGGAAAACAAAAAGTAACTCAGAAGAGGCTTTGGAGCGCGATCTGGGAACAGAAGCACCTGAGGTGATGAGCAGAGGCACTCGGCTAGTGTTTCCACTGGATGCTTGATGACTTGCTTGGTAAAAAGGTAGCAATAGGCCCACTGTGCACATATCCAAGATGTTTGCTGACCCCAGTGTCAGTGAAGGAGCTCAACAAGCTTATTTAATGTCCCTTGTACAAGTGGTTTTATTACATCTGAAGATGCCCTCCCCTCATCCCAGTCTCTTTTTTTCAAAAAATTATTCAAGATGCTGGCAGTGTCAAAGCCACTGAAGCCAAACAAGCAAAAAAAATGGTCAGGCTCTTGCTTTAAACAAAAAACAAATTACATACTTGAAATTAAAAGCAGCATGTTGTAATCATTTCATTCTGCTGCTCCATTCTGCTGACAAGAATTAGAGGAATATTAACTGTAATTAATGGCTGGAGTAATTAGCTGAAGTGGCTAACATAACTCAGAACCACCAAAAAAGCTTTCCCCCCTGGAAACATGCAAAGAGTCTGCTGTTGACATTAGATATCACTGTCAAAGGTGCAGTGTTTGACATATACTTGAAAAATGCAGATGCAAAAGAGGGCATTATATGTAGCAGCCACATTCAGAATCATTTTTTTCCTGAGACTTGTTATTAGAAAACCCCAGAAAGCTCCATGTAATTCTAAAAGATAGAAAAAGAAATCCTTCATATTAGCAAAGTTTTGCATTAATTTATTATGTGTCTAAAAAGGGAAAGAAAGGCCAACCTCTGGACAATTTATTAAGAATTTCTGTAAGAGTGTTGTAACTGTGTCACAAAGTCCATCTGTGTGTTCTGTTACTTTTTTCTGCCTCATGCCCCTAATACATGCAAGTTCTATAGCTAAACTTTTAAGATAACCTGGAGGAAATAATCAGTCATCCAGTCACAATTTTAGAAAGACTTTCCTCTTCTACAACTGTGAAACTACTGTGAAACTACTGTTGAATGATTGCAATGCAGTTGCAGACTCAGAAGTTGCACAAAAAGTATTGGTGGAATCTGCTTCAGGTTCCTGTGATGTTTCTGGATTTAAAACTGTTATCTTTAATCCCAGAGGATGAGCCTGTAAGTGGAGTGCTCAATTTGATGCTTGGGCAGAACAAAAAAAGTGTTTTTCTTACTCTGCTAGAAAATGTGTATGTGTGTGTGTGTGTGTGTGTGTGTTAGTGGAATATTGCACTACGATCTTGATGTTTAAAAATGGTGCAGTGCCTTTTCTTTAATAAAGAGAACCATGCTGTAATCTGAAAAGGGAAGATTTTGCCTAGGTCAAGACTGGAAAACCTGTGGCCCTCCAGATGTTGTTGGACTGTTAATACCCATCAACCTGTCCATTAGTGAGGGATGTGATAGTAGTAGCTCGTCAGCCTCTGGAAGGGTACAAGTTCCCCACTCATAGCCTAGGGATCAGGGATGCTCAGTTACAAATATGCCACATGCAGTCCTAATTGTGAATGACAGATCTCCATGATGCAATCAGGTAGCTCTCTACTGCTTTCCTCAACAACCATTTTGGCTGCTAACAGCAGGTTTATAAATAATGTAATGTTCTGACTCTTAATGGGTAATTCTTTTTAAACTAACGTCCCTGTAATTTCAACATGACAGAAGTGTTTAGAAAATTTTTGAAAAGGCCTTTGTTGTACCTTTTCCTCCTTCCATGCCACCATTTTTAAACTTTATTTTAATCTGTCTGTGAAGAACAAACAAAATTTGAACCAATGTATGTAATAAAGTTCATCTTTTCCTCTTCTGCTTTTTTAAAATGTGTGTTTACTCTTACTAATGTTCAATTGACAAAATTGATCACAATGATTTTTAAAAGTGTTTCTGACTTCAGAAGCCAAGCAGAGTCAGGCCTGGTTAGGAGCTAGGAAGGATACTGGTAGGGAATACTAGGTGCCACAGTCTATATTCAGAGGAAGGCCTTGGCAAACCATGTCTAAAAAAAATTGCTAAGAAAATCCTAGGATAATCTTACCGTTCTGTAAGTCAGAATTGATTTGAAGGCACATAACAACAAATTGCAAGTTTATTTATGTTTAGAATTCACTATAGTAGTGCTGGAGAAGCTATGACCTATAGGGCAAGAGCTTTTTGTACACCCCTCCACTTGCTCTACTGCACCACAAGTCTTGTGGCCCTCAAAAAAAAAATGCAGACATTTGCCATTGGAAAAAGAAATACCCTCAGAGTAAACTGCCAGAACTGAAGACCTCTAGGAACAGTGGTTTACATTTAAACATCCACCCATTTCCCACTTCCACCAAAAGCCAGAAATAGGCTAGTAGGGTGGAATGGTACAATTTCATTTTTGGCTAAAAAGGAAAACAGAGTGGTATAGCCCACTAAAGAGGAGAAAGCTGACCTTTATTCTAATTGTCCATCCTTGGCCTGTAGCCTGCAACAGCAGATTTCCACATGCAGTGATCTGGATTATACACATTTGTGATGGGACTTTAATGCTGCAAAGCAATCAGCAATTTTTTACATTTAGTAACTTCAGTGGAACCTACATCCAAGCACACACAGGATTGCCCCTTTGTCAGGTTAAAAGGATTAAGGCCTCTGGAGGCTACATATTTATAGGCCATTCAAAAAAGCATGACCTACTTCAATGGTGGGAATAATGTGGTCTTCCTCATGTTGGTGGACTCCAGTTCTATCAACCTAGCTAATAAAGAACGTTGGGACCTGCAGTCCAAAGACTGTGTGACTCCCACTTCTGATTTGTTTTTTCTAAAACCCTTGATACCTTGGTCAGTAAAACACGGTGTTTATCAGGACATGTCCTCATGCTATAAGCAGATGCAACACCTGTTCCTGCAGGAATACATTTTAGTATAAAAACACCCAATCAGTTCAGTTAGTTCATTGTACCAATAAGGAGTTACTTAATATTCTTACAAAGCCATCAATTAAGTCATCTTACTAGCTTTCTGTTATACTTTTTGGAAAGCCTGATACTGAACCAATTATCCCTTGTAAACATCTTTATAGCTGCAGTGATAATATACATCCAGAGAGGAAAAAGGAGAGAGTTGTTTTACAAGCTTTTGCTCAGCCCTTGGTCTACTATTCTGATTATTTCCCTAGCAAGTATATTTATTATATATACTTATGCTTACGCTTATTAAATATACTTATTTCCCTAGCAAGTTGGAGTTAAGTAAAGCAAACATTTAAATAGTTTAATAGATTTTCTGTGGCTGGCAGTACAGGATGAATCATTTGTACATTGGTGGGTTTTTTTAAATATATTAGAAAATAAGTTCCAAAGTTCATAAAATAGGACATAAAATACTAATATGCACAATAGTAGTTACTTTCTATTTGAGAAAGCCTTCAAGTTGTACAAGATTGAGAATACTATTCTATTTGCTTCTTGACAGTGGCCCTTTCCGCATGTGGAGGGGGAAATGGGGAAAAACGCACTAAAATGGAGCTTACTGGCAGCCAGGTAACTCCATCGCCATGCGGAGCAGCACGAGCTCACTGCTCCGGCGTCCAAAATGGCGGCTTCAGTGTCCAAAATGGCAGCTTCCAGTTGGTGCAGGCTCCACCAACCGGAGAAGCTCGCCAGCCGGAAGCCCGCCCCTGGCAGATCTGCAGGCATGCACTAGTGCACGCCTGCAAATCTGCACCAGAGTGTGGCGATGGAGCTGCACAGGGCTGCGTGCTCTGTGCTTTTTAAAAACCTCTGAAAAGAGGTTTTTAAAAAACATGTGGCGCCACCAGTTCCGGTCGCTTCGGAGCGGATTGAGGTGCGGAACTATGATAAAGTAGTCCGCCCCAATCCACTCCACGGTGCAGACGACCTCCGTCGGAGGTTGCTCTGCACCGTTTTAATACTCCGGTGCGTAAAGAGCCAGTGACTTCCTTTCATACTGTTTCATGATGAGTAGCTTGGTAATATGAAATTATATTCACTCATGGAGGCAATGGTCCTCTTACAGGCTACCTTATCACACTGCACATATTTAAACAGTTGAAAACTGTTCTAACCACAACAAAAGAGGAATTCGTGAAAGCCAAATTGCATTGATCTTATCTTCTATCATGTGTTCAAAAGCCCACTTTCAATATCCAGCTCATTCTCTTCACATCTGAAAAACTTTCTGCAAGTTATTTTGTTTTTGGTGTTTTTGCATCCATATGCACCTTTATATGCTTTTTTATTTAACCAGTAATATTTCACTAAGCTTTGTATCACTCTTGTCCAAATGAAAAACCTCATATAGCCCTCCCACCTTTGTGTTTAAAACTGAACAGAGATCTCATTACACAAAATTCTCCCTTCCATGAAATGATACTGGAATAGGAACTTTTATGACGTTTAAGATTTGAAGATTCAAAAGGTACATGTGTTAGGAAACTTTATTGCTACCTAGTGAAGGTCAAACTAGACATGTTAATAGCTATAACATCAACCCTATGACACACTTTCTTCCTTCTATGCTATTAGGTATTAATGGAAGTATGTGTATGATGTATAACCATTTTAGCCTGTCTTAAATCCATGGAGGTTAGGCTTTTCTCCTTGGTCTATTTTCTATCCCAACAATCCTCTGGGATTGGTTAACCCATCTCAGTCTATGGTTAGTAGACAGTTTAATTGCTGGCATTTTGAACTTGTGCTTCCATGGTTCTCATTTGACAGCGTGACCAATATGCCTACCATGCAGCCTACCAAAGAAACACGCTATAGCAGAGAGGAAGAGAAATTTAACGGAATGTGGCAACCCTAGGTTTCTCACTGCACTCCAATCAGTGTCATCTTTATCTCTTTCCAGTGTCTAATCCTGTGCTCATCAAGGTACTGAGTTTTCCCCATTCACATTTAGTAGGACATACTCTTTAATGCTGGGGCCTATAAGCACACAAAACAGAACCCCTAATTCTTTAGGAAGCTGAAAGCTTATTGAAAACATGCTCAAAAACTTAGTGACGCAAGAGAGCAATAAGAGACTACAGAGTTCTGATTCGTGAGATGTGTATTTAGCTGGTGAACCTGGTGCTCACTGAGCATTAGAACAGACACTGCTTCATCCACTCTTCTCATATGAGTCAAAGGTCCCTCCATTTTAATTACAGACATACGGACTTGTTTCATAACTATCACACATAAAGAAAATCAACAGTCACTGATACAAGTCAGGGTTGCAACCCTAAGCACATTTGCTTCTGATTAAGCTTTATAAGGTTGTTCTTCATAAACAAGCACAGAATGGACCTTGTGCTGTAACTCAAGTTCTGTCTCAGTTTGTGTGTCCCGTGCCTCCCATAACAGAGGTATATTTTGACTTGTGTTCACCACAGCAATAATATTTGACTTTAAAAACAGTGACAACCAGTAGCTTTTCAGCATGTTGAGAATCAAGGGAAAAGCTAGACATACTGTTAGATGCCACGCTGCAGCTCACCTGATATGCCCCAGGGAACTAGCCCTGACTAATCCGCTTTGTAAACCTTGCCTCATCACTCTTGAAATAAAATAGAACTGGATAGAACAGAACTGGATAAAGTGTGAAGAAACATCCATGCCACTATCAGGTAGCAGATGTTACTCTTTTTTTAACTTTAGAAGGCCAAGCAGGTGTTCTGCAACAATGTAGCATGCATCCCATTGGCCAAGATCCTACACACTTTTAGCACCACTGTTTTACATCAGTGTTGTTAAGCTGTATCTCAAAACCATGTATTCAGTTGTGCAGTGGTTGCACTTTCTTGGAGTCACACTTGTGCAACCTGTGAGAAAGCACAACTACTTGTGCAACTATTTCTGTGCTTCCATAAAGTATTAACCATGCTGTACTTTCCCAATAGGATTTCAGCCAATGTGTTAAAATGCATTTCTTACATAATACAAATAATTTACTATATTAGTTTCTATAAACAAATTCCAAGTTGCAAACAAAATTACTTTTAAAAACCCTTGTCCTCAGAGGGTCAGAATTTTTAGCACCAATAATCTCTTAATTTTTTTTTTAGTCAAAAATAAATTTCATGAGGAATGTTCTGTTTTGGCAGTTCAGTCACAGCCTAAACTTTTATTCTGAAAAGTGATGGTCTGCAGTTGCTATATTCTATATACAGCCTTTCCAAAACAATAAAAAAAAAATCTGTGTCTTGCTTTCAGACCATCAGTGGTCTTCACCTATAGGGTCTTGTCAGTGATACCTCCTTTCTGTTTTATTTGTAAACTTATAAGAAAAGAAGAAAGTCAAAAGAAAGGAGAAAAAGAAGGAGATTTTTTTAACAAAAATAAAATTGGGTCTGAGGTTGGAATGACTGAAAAGCTACTGCCATTTCAACAATTTAGCATACACTTTCTCTAGTGAGAATGCTGGATCTCAACCTAGATACTGCGTTGAAGTTTTCCTTCTATGAAATGTACAGAATGTTTAATGATTCTGAGAACAGCCTCAGATAGTCTAATCAAAACATCTCTCTCGTGTATCCTTTCATATGGCAGATGGTTGTTCAGTAAAAATAAGTCTTATCAGAAGTTGTAGAACTTAAAACTGACCATACAGTGGCAAAATGAAGTTGAAAGATAAAGCATATCACAGTGCGGACCCGCAGTTATAATGTACCATGTGACTTTCCTTTTGGAAAGTTATTTTTTACAGTGAAATCCATTTCCTTAAAGTCAACTAGTATTCATTCTGCCATGCAGAACCTACAGTAGAAGCTGCAATTCACTTATGGTTCCAGTGTTTGTGGAATGCATAACTCCTCTTGCATATCTTCTGTCACAGGTTAGCTGCTGGCCAATTAACCTGTAGAGGTGAGGAAAAAAAGACTTTAGACTTTAACCAAGTGCATGAATTTACAGTCAGTCCTCCACATTTGCAGGTTTCACTTTTGCGGATTTGATTATTCATGGATTATTTGCTGTCAGCTCTGCTGCCTCTCTATGCCATTTTTAACAGGGACTGCAAGCCATTTGAGACTGAGGAACTGCGAACAAGGCTAGTTAAGTCCCCATTAAAAATGGTGTGTGGCAGCAGTGGTGGTGGCAGTAAGCCCCACCAGCCACCTACTTCTGCCTTGTGAAGGAACCCTGATGCCTCAAAGTAAGCCATGGAGGGTTGAATATGGTGATCATACTTTTTTGAGTGATTTATTTGCAGTTTTTCCATATTCATGGGGGTCCTCTGCCCCTAACCCTAGTGAATGTGGAGGGATGACTGTTCTTTGCCAATCAAGTGTCATTAAAGTAACAAGCCTTCTTTAGTCAGTCATCACACTGCATTACATCTCAATAAGCAAATTAATTTTGCATTATAAACTGAAATACCTAGTTAAGCTAAAAATAGTATGTTTTGAAGCAAACAGTTGCTGCAGTTCTCATTTTTCCTGTAGTCCTGGCCTGTTTGTGACTGTCTCCACTACCTGAGTTTCCCATTTTATCACTAATACCTGAATATTAGTACTTGCATGATTCCAGAAAACCATGTGGTAATATAATTTTAGAGCTTACATAAGAAGCTAAGACAATCAGGAGAAGGACTGTAACTCAGAGAGTACCGACTCTGCATGCAAAAGGTCCAAGGTACAATATTTTTCCTCCAGGTACAAGGAGACTTCTTTCACAAGCTCTGAAAAGCTACAACCAATCTGTATTGGGCCAGTCATCTGACCTGGATAATGGGCAAATCATCTTAACTTGGAATACAAAACCTTTCTGTGTTTCTAAGGTAATGTCTGGAGTAGCCCCATGCTATACAAGTGACAGATACACAATTTTACAGCTCTCTTCTAAAGCAGTGAATTCCTTTGATAGAATATAGCCATTACATTTTCCTCAATGACCAGTTGGTGAATATTTTGTATGAGCTACAAATATTTTTACAAATTAAATTAAACATGTATTTAGTAAAACATGCCTAAGCAGTGCAATTTTGCATTTTATCCTTTCTTCTTCTTTAATGTTATTAATGAAAAATATGAAATGTTATTAATGAAAAATCTTGCATGGAAATTCCTGTATAAAACTGCTATATCACTGGGGAGAAAAAGCTGAATAAAGGACTAAAGTCTTTTTTCTTCATGTAGTTTACCTGGCAATGCCAAATTCAAGTACAATGTTGTGCTATGACATGTATAGTAATACTTGCTTAAACCAATTGGGTATACATAGACTAATGTAATCAGGGCTAGAAAATGAAACTGTTCTTACAAATTCTTCATTTGTGCTAAATGCACCTTGACAAGGAATTAATGCTTCAGCCCAAGAAACATGGGGGTTCTGTTCAAATTAGATTTCCGCCCGCAACTATATCTCAAAAGCGGTTGAAAGTAACCCTCTAATCTCATATTTTCAGAGTTAAAGAGATCCTACATTTCCATAAATTATTACTTTATTACTTTAAAATTTCATCTTTCACTTTTCTCTGAAGAAAGCATAGTCAGAAAGCAAAGCAAAAATTAGTCTCTGGTGTTACTCATAGCTGTAGCAGCAAGAAAACTAATTGCCTTTCCATTCCAATTTGGTAGCCTTGTTAGGCAAATAATACAAACCACTGAAGTGTGTAATACATATCTTGAGCTATGCCTCTGACCATTTTTATTCCATTAGGTTCCCAGGGCCTCTCCAAAAGATATAGTGATAGACAGGATAATATCATGAGATAAGACCTTCCTCCCAAATGCTGTATCCAAATGCTATGACAAGAAAAGCTCCGTTATATATCATAAGTGTTCTGCAAATGCTCATATAAGATCTTGCGATATGAGAAGTTTTCTTTTTCCCCTTTGTTAACTTGGAGTTCTTCAGTGAAAAATAGCCAATGATACTATAAAAAGAGAAGCCCACTGGGAACAGCCTGTGACCAAGTGATATTCATAAAGAAGTAATAATAGGTTTATGTATCTGTTCTTTTTTCTAAACCAGAGATAAAAGGAAAGACTTGCCATACAGGAGGACAGATTCAGCTTTCTCTTTCTCCTAATATAGCCTTGTCCTTAGCTGACCCCAACTACAAGATGCCCTAGCCTCTACTGTTGTGTTAATCTATGGCTCTCCAGATGTCTCTTGGACTTGTGATAGAATCTATCATCCAACAACATCTGGAGAGCCATATGTTCCCTATCTTTATTCTAGTGGAAGACTTGATTGGGACAAAATTACTCCACACCAGACGCCTAAAATAAAACTAAAATTAGCATAACTTATGAAAGAGACTTAACACTGGTCAACAAAAAGAAACTCATTTCCAACAATGTTTTCTGAAGCTTTCCTAGTAAAGTAGTTTGAACAGCTACTATTTTCTCTTTGATCACAACTGCTTAAAATAAAGTATTTATAATTTTCATTAAACTGTTAAAAGGGATTAACAATGTTTAGGAAGGCTTACCTGAAAATATCTTAACTGGTCTAGAAATGTTACTATAAAGGTTTCAGCTGAGCAGGAAGTACTAAAAGAAAGTCTGCATCTTTAACCAAGAAGCATTTCTTAAGAGTCTAACTGGCTTTTTACCCTGGCTCTCTAATGCTGGATCACTCCTTCCTAAAACAGTCCCTGTCTTTAAGCAAACCTTTCACAGCCCCATGCACTTTACTTTTTTTCATCCAAAGAAATGAAGTAAGATAAGGGCCGGTGTGAACTTATCTTGTTATCTGAGAAACAGGCATCAAGATAAATTTTTAATGAAATGCAACACTTTTCTGAGCTTTCTTTCATGAAATTCTATACTCTGAAAACAAGTCTTAAGAAAGATTGCATAACAATAGGTAATTTAACCACAAAGATTTAAATATCTGACTTAGTTTGATCAAAGACATCTATTGTATAGTGAAAAGGATGACACTTAAATTTAGTTCGGTAAAACTATTTTAATTGGAAGGAGTACTTGAGAAAAACATGTTTGATTTTGGTCTATGATTACCGAGGCACAAAAAAATTCTTTAAATTATGTATTACAAGTAAACTTTCATTAGCTTTTCCAGGTCACATATTGTATTAAGGGAAAAATCCTTTTAAGAATTCATGCCATAGCAGTTATGTTAGGTACATTAATCTTGCAAAGAATATAGATAGCTCTGTCAGTTTCCAATAAAGCAATGAATGGGTTCACATAAGTTCTTCAACAGGAGCAAGAAAAGGAAGATGTGAAAGAACATTCTTCATACTACTAAATAATATTAGAAAAGTGCCTTATGTTGAGTCAGACCACTGGCTAGTATAGACGGTATGGTTGACAATGAATAAAAGCCAATAGTTTCAAGCTGGTCACCCTTGCCTGAATATTGCAGGGATGTCCAAAACCAGTGTGGTGTAGTGGTTTGAGCATTGAACTATGACCCTAGAGACCAGGGTTCGATTCTCCATTTGGCCATGGAAATCCGCTCAGTCCCAGAAAACCCTGTGGCAGGTTCACCATAAGTTGGAAACAACTTGAAGGAAAACAACAAACAGCATTCAACACATGTGCTCTGCCACTGAGTGACGGCTTGTGGGTTTTTTTTTATCTTTTTTGATTTAAAGCTGAAATCTTAAGGCAGGCCCTGCTCAATTGTGGTGCTCCTTCTGGCCTCCTAACTGCCTGCCTTTTGGCAGGTGGGAAGGAATATTTTATCTTTATCTTTAGTAATAATTTAATTTAAAAAATGCAAAAAAGACCTGCAGTTAATATTATGAGCTAGAAATTAAGCTGAAACATTATTCTTACCATTTATTCTTCATTCTTAAGCATATTTAACATTTATTCTTAGTTTCATAGAAACTAAGCTGAAACATTTATTCTTAAGCAGACCATAATGTTAAAAACTCCTGCTTGAAAACAGAGTTCCAAGGATACCATTCTATAAACTGGTAACTAAATATCCAACAACAGGTGCTAAATTTGTTTGTGGTTAGTACAGTGCCATTGGCTCAGCTGCAGTGATGTCATATAGCATTCAAACATCCAAGTTTCTGAGTTGTCACAAAGAAGAGTTTGTTCTGGTATGACATAACCACTATGAGATGGATGGTGGAAGTAAAGCTTCATATATGATCTGGATGAAAGAAGGACTTCCTGTTGCAAAGGGCTTGGATAGCAGGGGCAAAAGTTTCTGTACATTATTTATAATGGTGTAAAAATAAATAGGAATATATGGAGCAGAGGTTATATCTACCAATGACATTGTTTTCTCAAGAAGGACCCTCCTGCCAGATATTTCACTGGCTATGTTTTCAGCTTTGCTGTCCAGCACTACTCTATGCATATCTACTGAATTCTACTGGTAAATTCAATAAGCCTTGGTCCCAAATAAATGACAGCCGCCCCCCACAAACAAATGTTTATTTATATGCATGGTAACCCAACAATCAGCTCTCAGATGGAGGTCAATAACAGGGATGCTGTTAGTGGTGGTACCGACACAGTAGAAGTCCACACAGGCTGTTTAATTTATTTTCAGTACAGCAGCTAGTAAGATGTACATTCTCAGTCCTGTTAGGTAGTAATCTAGGTCACTGTCAGAGCTTATGCTCCAGTACTTTCCTTGTGCTAAATACCTTTGCTAGCTTTTCTCAATGACAGGAGGTTAATCAGACTAACTGGTTGGGAAGCCAAGGTCACAAGACACAGCACATTTCTTTCAAATCAGCAAAGGGACTATGTAAAATGCACATTTATATGGAGCAGGACAATAAATATGAATCCTTTAGCAATCAAGTTCTAAAACTAAATAGTTTTCTTTTAAAAAATTGTGCATATCTGGTTGAGTTTATAGTTTTAGACAGCCTAGATTTTTAGATGACTCGCATACAAGACTACAGTTATGAACTCCGTACTTGAGCCAATCCTGGAAGCTATACAGAAAGAATAACTTTGTGTCAGAAATCAAAATAGGTAATGATATTTTGTTAATTTCCTTTTCACTGGACCTGATTCAGAATTCTTCACACATACATGCCTACCCAGTTCCAATGAAAAATACCATATTCCCCATTTTTAAAGTCAAACTGCAACACTTAGTATTCAGGTAAAAATATTTTACTTACATTTTCCAAGGCTTATCTGCATATTATGCAAAAGGATGTAATATGGCATCACACATCCTTCTCTCACAGCGATACATCATAGAGATAAGTACATCAGTCCTAGGGGCCTGTCTATCTGAACTGAATACTAACCATTCAGCCTGGAATGTTTAGAATTAAATAGGTAAAACAGAAGAGCTGGTGAAGGAAATCACTTCCAGCATTTCAATACCGAATGGCAAAGAGAGAACCTACTATGTCTCCAGCCTACTCAGCTATGCTTCCTTCTCCAGCAGCAGACAAGCTGTGCTGAAGACAGAAAGGGGAAGGCCCATGGCTTTCTGACTTCTATATCACTTCCAAGCTTAAAAGAAAAGAGAGGCTTCATTTCAACATTTGTGACTGCTTGGCATTTATGCTGGCTGATGAAAGTCAGTGTGTACGCAGTGGACCTTTGGCATCTCCTGGGATTTGATTCCAAGACACCCTCCATGGATACCAAAATTCATGGATGCTCATGTTCCATTATGTACAATGGTACAGTAAAATGGTGTCCCTTATATAAAATGGCAAAAAATCTGAGCAGGGTTGTTGATAACCAGGTGACTTTGAGGTCACTGTGTTATCATCATCAACCCTGCTCAGGTCTGGCTGACGTGGGGCTGCATCTATCCATCTGTAATGCAGTCCTCCTCTTTTCCTAATGCTTTTCCTAATGCCTTTTCCTAATGCCTACCAAGCACTATTTCTTTCTAGCAAGTCATGTCTTCTCATAATATGGCTAAAGTAGGACAGTCTCAGTTTGGACACCTAGGCTTCCAGAGCAAGTTCAGGCTTGATTTCCTCTAGGACCCATTTAGAGAAGAGAAGGAGATGGGATGGGGAAGCAGGAAGAGGGAAAAAGGGGAGAGCTCTCTCATCTCCTTCCCCTCTCTACCTGCCCATGTGAGCAAGCAAGGTAACATACATGCTGCTCAGCCCACCAACCCATCAGTTTGATTTCCTCCCAGTGACACTGGTGTTCTCAAAGTCCCTGTAGGGCAGCAGCAAAGGTGATAAGAAATACAGCAGTTCACAAATAACCAAATCCACCAATGCTTAACCTACAAACGTAGAGGACTGACTGTATTTCAACGTCTTTATTGTCTACCTTAAAGTTACATAAATCATCTGCAGTCATTATTTTTGTTTTCTTAAGATTCTACTATAAACCTGCCTTTTCACTTTCTTCCTTGACTTTCTTCAGCAATCATTCCAAGACTTTGCCTTCTTCCTCCAAATCCTGCTTTACTCATATGTTCAGTGTACAAGTTAAACAAATTATTAGATAGGGCGATAAAATGCTGACTTGCTTGACCTCCTTGCTAATTGGAAACCATTGTGTTTCTCTGTATTCTGTCCTGATGTAGCCTCTTGTCCTGATTATAGTTTCCGTATCATAACAATCAAATATTGTGGCACACCCATTTTTGTAAGAGCAATCCATAGTTTTTCATGAGATACACAATCAAAAGCTTTGCTATACAGTGCACTCTCGGTATCCACTACGGCTTGGTTTCAGGACTCCCTGTGGATACTAAAATTCATGGATGCTCAAGTCCCATTATGTACCATTGCATGGTAAAATGGTGTCCCATATATAAAGTGGCAAAAATCAAAGTTTGCTTTTGGAGTGGGTTTTTTTTTTTTTTTTAATATTTTCAAGCTGTGGTTCATTGAATCTGTGAATACAGAATCCACAGGTATGGAGGGCTGACTATATTCTAGGAAGCACAGGCTGATTTTCTTCTGAAATTCTTTGGTGTGCTCCATTATCCAATGTATGTTTACAACATGATCCCTAGTGCCTCTTTTTTCCCCCCTGAATCTGGGTTAGACATTTGACATTTCTTGCTCCACATATGGTAAATTATTGTGGAATTCTGAGAATCACTTTGCTTGCATGGGCTGTTAATGCAATGGTCCTGTGGTTACTGCAATCCCTGATTTTCCCTTTCTTGGGGACTGGAATGTATATTGAGCATTTACAAACTGTGGGCCATTGTTTTGTTCTCCATATTTACTGAGAGATTTTAGTTAGAACTAGAACAGAATCTGTCTGTGTAGCCTGAAGCAGTTCTACTGGTACACCATCTGTTCTTGGTGATTTATTTCTCTCAGGTGATCTGAGTGCAGCTTCCACCTCACCTTCTAAAATAGGAGATTCATCTTCAAATGTTTCTTCCTTTAATAACTCTGTCATACTTTTATCTCTTTTATAAAGTTATTTAGTGCATTGTCTTTTTACTTCTAGTTGGTCATATAACGTGTTCTCTTCTTGGTTGCACAGCACCCTCATTTTTGGTTTAAATTTTCCTTTGCTTTCTCAGATCATGTGGAAGAGATCTCCTGTTCTTCCTTTTCTGTTGTCATCCTCTATTTCTCTGAATTCATTATTATATTAGCTATCTTTGTCCTTGTGCAAAGTCATCAAACAGTTGCATCCAGGGTTCTGAACCTGGTTCTGTCACTTTTTGCTTCTCATTTGTCCTTAACTGCTTGAAGAGTTTCATCTGTCAGCTGTTAAGCCCTCTCTTTATTTTTTGGGTGCAGATATTGTCTTTTCTGCTTTCCTCCCTGACAATGTCCCCATTTTCAGTCCTGAGTTCTTCTGGCTCCCATTCAATCAGGCTTAACACTGCAATCTTTTTTTTTTAAAACATTATCTTTAAATTTTAAAGGGATGTTCTTCAAGTTGTATTTTGGTATGATGTGTGAACCATATTAAGGAAAAGGAAATAGCCTAGTGTGACTAATCCCTGATTCTTTCAAAGTTTTGCCACTTATCACGTGGGGAGGGGGCACCTGTCTGTAAATACAATCAAGACAACCTCAGCCATTTAATATCTCATTTTTATCAACAGCATGAGCTTGAATGATAGCTTTGTTGGGTTATATTGGCCACTGTAAATAAATGCCAAGTGTTCTTATGGCAAAATGCAGACGAAATGATGACTGCGCTGCTGTGAGTTAATAAAAAAAAAGGGAAACACTGAAACTGTTGTGTTGAGAATGTATATGTATAATGTATGCACGTGAGTAAACCTTTGAATAACAGACAGTAAAAGACATTTTTGACCTACATAAGGAATATGAATAAATAACCAGTGCAGTACTGTTACAGCAGTTTCTCTGTCTTATAGCAATGAGCATTATGGCTTATTCATTGTAATAACAACGTTCCCAGCTTCAGCTCTAGTTAGTGACAACCTGTGGCAATGGTTGAGTTACCCAAGTATGTGTATCCCTAAACAGAGGGAGGAGAAGACTTTTGATGGCTACTTGTTGCAGTGGCTATATGCAAATTTCCTGGAGAACTGTTGAGAAAGGTTTGTTGCCCTCAAGTTCTCTCTGTGGGATTTGCATCTAACCAGCTGAAATGCTGTGACCATCTGTTGCAGTTACAACTCATCCACCCTGCTATGTTTGCCCATATTTTTATATGAGCATATGATATCAGGCATAATACAATCTGACAAAAGTCAGGCAATTAGAATAATTTTATGTACAAAAGGCAGAAGGAACTTATTCTGCTTTCAAAGGTTTTCTTCTGCCTTTTACATGTTGATTGTTGCAATTTGGTTTGACAACATTAATTTCTTTCTAATTGTCTTTTACATGTTGATTGTTGCAATTTGGTTTGACAACATTAATTTCTTTCTAATTGCCTTCTGCTATGTTTTACTATGCTTTTATACTTTTATACCACATGCTTTTATAAAAATATTGACCACACTTAGCTGGGTCCCAGAACTCTAAATCTTCTTGTTTTTGTGAACAATTTTGATCTCGTCTCTGCTCAGTAGGGGCTACTGTGGGAAACAGGATGCTGGACTAGACAGGAGGTCTTTAGTCTATTCTGACAAGCCTCTTTTCATGTTTAATGTTTTACGGTATGTTTAAAGTTTATGTTATGTTTCTATCAAAATGCACATTCAGATGGTTCAATACTATGATGTTGGTAGGAATACATAAGATACTTCTACATCAATGACAACAAAGCTTGGTGGGGAGGTAAATACTTTTTTTGGACCACAACACCCAGAATTCTCCAGCCAGCATGTAAAAAAGTAACATTTGCAAGCTGTCATCTACACACACAGAACCTTACTTCCAAATACATATTTTCCTTGCAAAACCGGACAAATATTGTGATGTGAATCAAACCTCTAGCGCAAATTAGACTAGAACCGCTGAAGCTATGGAAACTTGGTAAATCACAATCATATATTTTACACTGATTTAATGGGTCTGCTCTACTTTGCACTAGTGATTCAATTTATTAAATTTGAAATGCAGTGCCAAAAACAATTACCCTGTTTCTTTTATAGTCAGGAAATGCATTGAGCTACAGCTTAGTATACAATTGTCAAATAGTTAACAAGCTTGTAGAGGTAAGGAAGAGACAAGACTACTGAAATGCTTTAGTGAAAGAATGGTCAATATACCTGCTACTCATTGTTGTTGCTGTTGCTCTGAGGCTGAGATAATGTGACTTGTCCTAGGTCACCCAGTAGGTTTCCATGGCTGAGCAGACATTCAAAGCCTAATCTCCAGAGTTGTAGTCCAACACTCAAATCACTACTCCACACTGGCTCTCTGTGCTACTCATTGCAGTTCTTAAAATATGTTTTTAAATAGTTTTTCAAAGACCTGTCTATTTTTCATTGTACTTTCAACGTATTGAAAGTATTACACAATATATCACTGACTGCAGAGTCTAGACTGATGAAGGAGAAATGCTCAGACCGGCCCTCTTTTAATACAAACTTGTTCAAGGTCAAGTTCTACTGAACTCACTGCAACCAGACATAAGGAATTATTCTCTGGATTGTGACCACTGTCTGTTCTAGCTGTCTGCCTCATACTGAATAGACAGCAGAGAACACATCTTCATTTACTTGATTCACATGTACTCACTGTGTCAAATCTCTGCTTAGAAAAAACATGCTCACGCCATTATCAAGTACAGATACCATCAAAATCTATGGCAAGTAGCATTTGGTCAACACACTGAAGATTGGAATACACGTGCCAGCTTCCCAACCCAGCGTCAGTTTCATAAGGAAAGCTGTACCCCAGCTTTCAGGGTTTGTATTTCCATGTTTCAATTCAATGAACTCCCAAGTGGCTTTTAAAATATTAAACAGTCATTTCTCTATACTTGAAGAATGCAAAGATAATGGCAAAAAGCTGCTACACAACTGCCAGATACTTTCTGTGTTAAACACATTGTAAAAATAAATATGGTGGTCATTTTCGCCAGAAAGGAATTCTCTCCTACCACAATATTCCTGCTTTGCTAACATCTAGGCTGGATCACTGCAATGCCTCATACGTAGGAGTGCCTCTGCTCAGAAAAATAATTTAATGCAGAACACAGCTGCCAAGTTAACTGGAATTGCCCATCAGGAATGTATTACTCTAGTATTTAAAGCTTTCTCCTGGCTTCCAGTTTGTAGACAGGCAGAAGACAAAGCATTAGTTTCACTCTTTAAAGCAAAGAACCTGGGACCCATTGATAAAAGGACTCTGTTTTCCACCATGAACCAGCTTACCAGTTTAGATCTTCACTGGAAGACCATCTTGTGATTCAGCTCAGCCTGGCTTCACCATAAAAACAAAAGAAACTCATACCAGCAAACTAAAGAACAGATGAAGTTATCTGTCTGTGGCCTCTCCATTCTTCAGGCAGGCTGTCCCCTTTGTTTATTTTGGGAAGAGCTACATGAAACTTCATTTCATTCTCGCCCCCTTTCTTAAAGAAAGTGCAAAATCACTCCAGCAATTGATGGAGACCTCTTCCAGATAGATGATACACCAGATAGCAAGCCAATCAACACCAAGCAGAGCCACATTCATTTTCAAAAAACAAAGAATTGGATTGGGGATTGATTCTGTTTTGGTTTCTTGGCTATGGGTTTCAAAGCTCAAGCTGCTGTGATACCAGAAGTGTTTCAGCACTTTAAAAATATAATGCAAGTGTTCAGGATGCAGCAACCCTGGCCAGAGCTATTAGAAAGGTATCCCCTTTTCAGACTTTACCTTTGTCATTCCACCTGCAATCTGTGATGCACTGAGACAGTGAGACTTACATCTCAGTAGCCATGCATGGGATGTGCCATCAGTAACACGAACTCCTATTACTTATTTTCATGCACTGCGTGTCAAGAATATTGGCACTCATCAGTGATTGCGGATATGCTGATGGTTTTAGAGACTGCCATCATGCAACTCTTGCTGTTTGTGAGTCTACATAGGTATAAGAACTTCCAGTATTATTTTGGGGATGATTTCTGAGAGCACTTCTGCAAGTAGCATCGGTAGTATCAAAAGTAGCACATTCTGCTAATGCTGGCATCACCAGTACTGTACTCATTATTGCCATTGTGCCATTTTAGGATCCATCAGGCTCTATATTCCTTCCAGTCTTTCTTTTGCTAGACTTATCATCAAGTATCACCCTTATCATTACATTAAACCAAGCACCTAGCATGTTGCAAAGTGAAGAAATGGATGAGGGGGGGGCATCTTTAAGAATGCCTTTAGGCCCCAGAGACATTTAATCATAGGTGGCTGCAGTCCTGTGCTTTGTTTTGATGCTTGCCAATTACCCACAAAACCAGAAAGGTTAGGTGGAGACTACTGCGCAGTGGTCAGAGGCCTGATGGGGTACTTCCCAGATGCTGTATGTATTTTGCTTGATTTGGTAGGGAGAGGCAACAGTGTAGCATGTGTGTCAACTGGTTTGTTCATTTGTTCTGGTGTGTCTATGTGTGGTGTTTTACCTAGAGACAGACAGATATGCATGTGCGCGCACACACATAGATGCATAGACACATACACACAATGTGGATGTGCTTTTCCTGGTTTTATAAGGTACACAGGGTGGAAGGGTTATAAGGTGTATATGTGTGCATTTGTATGTAGTCTCTGCACACACACAATGAGCTAATTTGCTTTCTGTGAAATTAGTATGATGATAATGATGTTGTTGTTGGAGACACCTGTGTTCTGGAGCTCAGAGCCCTTACTGTGTAATCAGTTTCTTTATCAACTTATTTATCCCTCAACCTCATCAGTTTGTTGTCTGTGAAACAGGTAGTGTGTGTGTGAGTGTGAGTCTTCAAGTCATCTATTGATTTATGGTTACTGCCTTTATAGGGTTTTCTTAGGCAGGGAATACTCAAGAGGTGGTTTTGCCAGTTCCACCCTCTCAAATATGGCCTACAGCACCTGATATTCCTTGACAGTCTCCTATTTAAATACTAACCAGGACTAACCCTGCTTAACTTCCACAAGTATTAAAGGCATAAAAAGGGGGGTCCAGAGAAAGAGGTTTCTGTTTGAAAGCTCAGATCCCAACCTTCTACTTAGGTTTGGAGGCAACTTGCTTTCCTTGAGTTTTTTCCAACTGGCCATGCCCACTATGGGAACATGTTGTGAATGGGGAACCTCCTTCCTATGGCAGCCATTTGTGAGGATGCCCACAACACTCATTCAAGATTCCAAATATGCCCCCTGCCCCAAGCCCAGAATTGGGAATGCTGTACTAATGTACCCTGCTGTTTCAACTCTGAAAACCAGATTCCTCCATACTGGCATGCATGAAGACAATTAATACTTTATTGCTGTTATTTTCAAAATACTTTTTTTTTCTGGTGATCACTTCAAGACATTTGAGGCAATGGAAACACACTGGGTCAAATTTCAAACTAAGCAATTAAATATGCCCTACTTTTGGCACTAATCTACACTTTTAAAACTCTGGAATGTTGACACTTGTGTATCGAAACATAATTTGTGTTGCAATTCCTTTATCTCAATGATGAAAGACAAATATTTTGCAGGTCACACCTTTGAAGATTTTACATTTTCTTGCAGCTGCTCTTAAAAATGCTCCTTTTCCCTCTTGTAGGAGGACTGGTTCTGCTTAAACTCTGGGGTCATTAGAAGTTCTAAGTGAAAATGTATTCTTAGCCCCTGACATCACCCTGTAGGACACCACCCAATAGTCTCTTGGCACCACATCACCATTTCAGGCACTTGAAAAAGGAGCTGGCTCTCCAGGCAAACAAGGCATGTTGCAAATAAACAAGAAAATTCTTGATGGCACAACGCCCTTGGTGTGGAAAAACTGAAACCATTCATGTGCTGTCAGCAGTGAATGCCTGGAGAATTTGAGTTTCTCAGGTTTTTATGTCAGTGCAGAGGCTGCATGTGAACCATTCTATTTTACTTTAAAAAAAAAAAAAGTCTACCAAATTCCAAGACAGCAACACTGTTGGCTTGAGCATCGTGGTATTGTGACAACCTTGCACGCTTTCTCTTTCTCAGCACACCAGAATTATCACTTGAATGATTTACAGTGCATTTATTGTTTCAAGCTGGTAAATAGGGTCCTTTCAGCAACTTGCCATAATACCCCTTCAGTAATTGCTTTTCCCAAAAGCTCCTTATTATCCTTTGTATAATTGCCATTTTATAAAACGGCTTCTCCTTTTTTTAAAAAAAGAAGAAATAAAGAAAGAAAAGAAAAAAAAATCTTCCTGCTGAAGGCTTTAGAAGTGGCCACCACTAATACCCAATTATTCCAAATATTGCATATGGCTACTGTATAAAAATGTACTTGCGTCACAAGGAACTGGAAACTGAAAGATAAGGATTCAAAATGCAAGAGGAGAAAGAAGGAAAGTCCCCCCCCAACACTCTGCTGCTGCCAGCAAGGGCAATTTTCCAAACATGGAAAAAACAGTATTTTGCTCAGCAGTAGGCCATTAAACTAAATAGATGTTCACCTGCCCACAGCCACTCTAAGGCAACTGCAGGTACATTAAATTTGCCTGATCTGAAGACCTACTGTCAGGGTTCTCAGAAAATGCTGCTATGTGGATTAAGAATGTGCAGGCATGGATTAAAGAAAAGGAAGGAAGTAGGCCAAAAGGCTGCCAAGTATCTCTTTGCAAATATTTAAGAAGATGTGGCCTCAGGGCAGAATTCTACACCTGCCTGTAACTCACACCATTTCGGTAACTGCAAGGGCTTTGTGTAAATGAAAAGAGGTTTTTCAAAAGGCTGTTAACAGCCCAAAAGACATGGAAAGAGTTAAGATACTTCTCCATGTCTGTCAACACATGCAAGAGTACTGTAGAAAAGGGATATGCCCATGCATGCATTTGTGAAGAAGTAGACAAAGGCTGTCAGTGAATTAGAAGTAACACATCTTCTAAGCCTGTTCCTATCACTAACGATTTTTGAAGTTCTTGTAATAAAAATAGGTAGGATTTTTAAAGCCACATTAAGTATGGCACATTTTTAACTGATCATGAATTTAATAGATTTATTATTTAATAGACTAATTTCATTTGCAATCTTAGGCATATCTCTTTAGAAGTAAGATACAGTGAGTTCAGTAAAGCTTACTTCAGTGCAGGCATACCTCAGTTAAAGCCTCTGACAAAGAAGCTCTTTCTTATAATATCTTTCTATGCACCCCAGCCCCCCTTTTCTTCCTTATCCTCTGTCTAGATAGAAGCATTAGCACTAGGAGGATGCTGAAGGAGCCTAGATAAACACAGAGTTTCTGTGTCAGGTTGCAGCTGCCATTTCTGTGGTAAACAATGTCACAGAACTTTAGCTGAGAAAGAATGGCATACTGCTTTAATTGATTCTACTACAGTTGCATGTGCCTACTTAGAACGGACAAAGTGAACAGCAGTGACTTCCAAAATCACCTACTGAGCACAGGCAGGCAGCAAACAGAGAGAAAAGGAGAGCAGATGAGTCTGCCAGACTAACTAGCTTCTGGATGGTTAAAAAGCACAGATCTGTAAGTTTGGTCACCAAAGGAAAAGTGGAGGCTGGTAAAAGAAAAAAGTAATCTCTCAATGCATTTTGGAAGAAAGCCTTCAGGTAATCTCTGGAAAGTTCAAAATGTATTTACTTTTGCAAAATTATTTATTTTGCAAAACTTAGCTTGTTGTAATTCACATATACACATTTTTTAAATTTTGGATGAAAAAGTCTGCTGAAACATGTTGAACTGCTCTTCTTACCTTGTAGTATAGAAACCAACTCCTATTCTTTCTATATTGTTTTGGCCTCTGTTATCAAATGTCCTGTTAAAGAAGTAAAACCCAGGAATGCACCTATTTTGTAAACAGTGATATACCCGTGCATGGGTATAGAATTACTGCCAGATGCTTACTTCTGAGTACACATGCATTGGTATGTATTGTAAATACTGCAACCCTCACTGCAATCCTTCTTTGAATGAATTAACTATGGAACAAACTCCCTTGATCAAGGCACGTGTGATCTGACCCCCTGTGCATATCTAATCAAAAACAGGTCCTACTAAGTTCACTATGGCTCACTCCCAAGTGTGTATATAGCTGCACAATTCTGGGCAAATATGTATAGAACTGCGCTGTAATATACTACAGCATAGAATTAATAACAAACAAAAACTGTTGTGTGATTCCAAAACTTCTTCTTGTAATGGTGATAGCAGTAACAACAATTTCTCAATTGTCTTTCATCCTAGCAGTTTTAAAGTAGAGGCTCGTTCTCTGATCCCAGATAATCTGAGGTTCACGCTCTGGTTTCTGTTATCATCTATATACAACTAAGATTGTAACCTTGAATATCCTCCTGTCAAGTTTAGTAAGCTGTCCAGACTAAACCTTCAACATCCACTACAAAACTCCACCAATTCAAAACCAGCCTGTTAACAGTTAAAACAGCAAAAGCTTATCCCTGAGCTTGCCAAGGTTAATTTGAAATACGAAACAGTGGGATTTGTTTTTATGCCAGCCAGCATTCACATACCAAGAGGATGTTGTAACAATAGGATGCAAATCAGTTCAGCTGGGGAAAAAAACTTCCTCCCAAAACAGATCCCCCTCCTCCTCACATCTCCACAGACCATCCATCCATCCTTCCTCTAAGAAAATAAGCCAATCACCATCTTAGGTTTCAGTAATCAACAAGATCAGCTGAACTCTCAAATATTCATGTTCTCCAAAGTCTTCACAACTTGATCAGGAGCACAGTACTTCTTTAAACAACAAAGACTCTTGATACAATGACCCAGTTCATGTGACACAATAAGCCAACTGTAGGAATCCTGGTTTGTCATGTATATTGTGAACTTTTGAACACTAACTTGGTGGCTCCCATCTGCAATGGAAATGGTTAGTGAAAGTATGGTTTATCATGTCATCCAAATACTTTCTTTTTTTGACATATTCCCTTTCCCAAAACAGACTCCGCCAAACGGAGATTCTTTCTTCGCCCATTGGAAGAGAGGAGAAAACATCTTCAGGTGACATGATAAGCAAATCACACAACTCTGCTCCTTGCTATGTTTTGGTACTCCTGCAGCATGTATGAGTGACTGCACAGTGTTCACCAGCATATTGCTCACAAGCAACAAGCTAGGGTTATCTTGGTTTCCTGATTTATCACTGTGCAGCTGTGCCAGTGAATGAAATCTACATAACACACACACACACACACACGCCATTCTATTAAATTATTTCCAAGCCTCACTGTAACCACACGTTTATAGAGGGTTAACAATAACAATTCACCCAAACACAAGGGAAGGTTTTCTGCTGTTAGCCTCTTTCTGCACCCAGTAACTCTATACACATTTATACCCAACTAGTGGGTTGTTGGCTCAAAACAAGATGAACTGATGGATAAAGAGAGTGCCACAGCTAAATGAGCAAACTGTGCAATACAAGTGGATCTCCAGGTGCATAAACTGTTGAAGGTAACAAACAGCTTTTCAACAGAATCAGTACCTCTTGACTTTCACAAACCTGTGACTCTTAACCTTTTTTTAACACTGACCTTCTTTGAATATCTTTTGCTGCCACAGACCAAGACTTAACTCAAAGTGGTTTCTGGCCATATGTGTAACAGGAAGAAATATCATGTGCTTTCTCTCAGCCATGAAGTATCATTCATTTGTATGTTCTTACTGCACAAAGAAATAGCAAGTGCTGAGTACTTTTTTTTTTGCTATCAGTTTTATAACTTTTGAATGGTTTGAGATATTGTAATGAAACTTTGTACAAACAATGTCTGCCATCTGCAAAAGACTCCTGCTCTTTAACCTCAAGGCCCATCTGTCTGTTTGTACATCCTTCTTTCCTAGCAGTAAAAGCTCATAACACTTCTTCAACCCTTTGTGAGCCCCTCCCCCGTAAGGATATTGCAGCCCCCAGGAGTCCATGGACCCCAGGTTAAGAACCATTATTATAAACTATTTATGTACATACAATTTCTCTTCTAGGCAAATGCATCACTGCAGCAGAGTAGTTTTCAATCCTTGAACAAATGGATACAATTTGGTCACTTTTGATATACTGTTCAAAAAAAAAACCCAAAACACTAAGCATGAAGTTCCTTCTAGATGGTTTGACTCCAGTTCCACATACCTGGCAATGTTCCACATAACTGTGGGATTCACTGCTCTGTAAATGTGACTATGCACACATTTTTACACCTTCCTCTTTTGAAAGCATGTCCCTTTCTGTTACCCTTTCAGATTCTTTTCTAGATTCTCTCCTACCTACAAGTTGAGAGGAAGACTGCTTTTCCGTGTCTCCTCTTTTGCAGGAACCAGTCTGCAGCCCTAAATATAACTACTTGGGAGTAAGCGTGAATTGAACTAAAATGTGTAGGATTAGGCTGCATGTCTGAGCGCTTAGGATTGAACAACATACAATCATAATGCAGTAGCTTTCTGCATGTGCATACTGCCTTCCATTCACTGTTGAGTCTCATGTATGGCTCCCAAACAAGCATTCCTGCAGAATCCAACCACTTGCAAAGTCAGGTTAGCAGCATTTAAACTTCACAGTGGGTGTGCCTAAACAAAAGTGTCAAACTTTGCTGTTGTGTGCCTTTAAGTTGTTTCCAACTGATGGAAACCCTAGGGCAAATCTATCGCAGGGCTCTTCTTAGTGAGAGTTGTTCAGAGGGAGGTTGCCTTTGCCTTCCTCTGAGGCTGAAAGAAAGTGAGTTACCCAAGGTCACCCAGGATATGCAACCCTGGTCTCCAGAATCTTCATCCAATGCTCAAACTACTACACCATGCTGGCTCTCAGTCTATCTTAATCTTTCCAAAATGCCTTTCTGCTGATTCCTCTGCTGAGAACTGTGAGATTACAGGCTTTGGAAACTAGCTTTTTCTTTTTCTTCCAAACCAAAATGTGAACCCTAGCCTTCAGAACCATAATCCAATGGTCAAACCACTATGGGTCTCTAAGCCTTAAGGTACACATTAATAAACCAAACCACTGCCCAAAGGGGCATCAAGAACTAGTTCCCAGGGGCCCAGCCACATGTTTTGCTTTAGAGTCACCTCTTTACAATCTTGTCTGGAACATTCAATGGTCTTAATTCTTAGTATTAACGTGGCAGCTGCTGCTCATGGGAAACCAGACAGACCATTTGCCAAAAGCCATGGAACCAGGCTACCAGTGTGCTCATTTTATCCATTCTAAGTCCATCTAAGTATTACATCTCATCTGAGATACTAGAACTGCAACCTTACACATGCTTATCCAAGTATTAGAAGACCTTACTTCAGAAGAAGTCTCTAGCTATATACTGCTGTCATCAAATAAGTAACTTATGGAAGCTCTAGTCAACATCTAAGCATATAAGAAATAATCTCTTCTTTCCTATCACAAACAGCAGAGGAGTTTTTCTTCCCCTCAGACAGTTTCCACAAGCAGTGTTTGGAGCAGAGCTTCCAAAACTTACTTTTTTAATGTCAGCACCTAAAACAGCTCCCACCTACCCATCAGCACAGGCATCCTGGTTAGGACCTTTCTGGGTGCTGTCATTCAAAATGTAACTTTTGCAAAGAAAGTGACCCCCCCCCTTCTTAATTCTTCCTTTCCTACTCTTTCTCATCTTGTTGGGACTTCCCTCCTCCCTCCCCTGGAGTCTTCACATCTGCAGCCAAAGTGCAAATTGAAGGAGTAGTTCCTCCATCCACAGACCCTGACCCTGGTAAATTTTCTGCCCCTTATGCCAGAAGAGATGCCAGGGAGCTCTAGAGCGGGGGTGGAGATAAGGCCCATTTCCGCACTAGAGCTTTATAGTGCTATTATCCCACTTTCAACATCCTATGGAATCCTGGAGTTTGCAGTTTAGGGAGGGGCCAAAGGGCCCCTCCCTAAACTGCAAACCCCAGGATTCCATAGGATGTTGAAAGTGGGATAATAGCACTATAAAGCTCTAGTGCGGACATAGGCAAAGTAATTACATCAAGGGTTTTTTCTACATCAGGTCTCACCTGTCCTATTGATCCCTCTGATATTACGGGGATGGGAGTTGCTGTGGCTGTTGAAAGGGGAATAATACCACTACAACGGTCTAGCGCGGAAATGGCCAAGGGCTGCAAGCGGGGGAGGGGGCGAGAGGCGAGGCGAGGCTACCTGGGTGCGGGGGAGGACTCGGGCGCCCCCCGGCGGCGCCCCGCCGCTCGCCGTCCCGGCCGCTGAGCGGGTAGGCCAGGAGGCTCATGGCCTCGCCGCAGGCGGCCTCCACCTGGCGCACCTGCTCGCGGCTGAGCCGCTCCCGCCAGGCGTGGATGGCTTCGCGGGCGTCGCGGGCGGAGATGAGGAAGGGCCGCTCCGAGGAGTAGGCGGCGCCGCGGGTCATGTTGAGCACGAAGTCCTCGAGGGCGGCGGGCGCGGGCAGGCCGGCGAAGCGCAGCAGGCGGCGCAGCTCGGCGCGCGGCTCCGACACCAGGTCCTCGTAGCGCAGCTGGGTGTAGCGGGCGCGGAGCCAAGGCGGGGCGCGGCGGGAGAAGAGCAGGTCGCGGAGCCAGGCCTGGCAGATGACCTCGAGGGCGCCGCCCAGGAAGAACTCGGCGCGGTGCTGCTGGTGCGCCCGGACGCCGCCCCCGACCAGCGCGGCGGCGGCGGCGGCGGCCGGGGGCAGCAGGAGCTGCCGGCGGGGGAGTCCCCGGGGCTCGGCGCGGTGCCTGCTCCGCAGCACCTGGATGCTCTCCCGGAGCAGCGCCTGCTTGGCCTTGAGGCGGGAGTTGTGGACGGCGCGGGGGTCGCGGAAGAGCTGGATGACGCGCAGGTCGAGCTCCGGGTCGCGCAGGAGCGGCAGGAGCGCGCCCAGCTCGAGCAGCCGCACGTCCTTGATCACCATCACCGGGTACTTTCGGCACTCGGCCTCCAGCTCCCGGAGCGTCCGGGGCGGGCAGCTCCGCTCGCAGGCGGCGCCGTCGACGAGGCCCACGTGGGCGCGGGCCCAGGGCGCGTCCGGGCAGAGCGGCGCGGAGCAGATCACCTTGTTGGTCCGCCAGCCGAAGATGCTGGCCGTGCTGAGGTTGTGCGCCTTGGGCCCGGCGGCCGGGGGCGGGAAGGGGGCGAGCGGGTCGCGGGGGGCCGGCGGGGCGGCGTAGAGGCGCAGCACCGAGAAGTCGCAGCGGAAGAGGGCGCGCAGCATGTCCCGGAGGGCGCCCTGGAGGCTGAGCGCGTCGCCCGGGTACAGCGCCTGCCACAGGTGCCACATGGGCTCGTAGAGGTAGAAGACGTCCGGGTGCTGGTTGAACAGCTCCCCCAGGAAGGACGAGCCCGTCCGCCAAGTGGCGTGCAAGTAGATGTGCCGCCGGCCCGGGACGGCCTCGCTCCCGTTCCCCGCCGCCCCGCCCCCGCCGCGCGGGGAGCCCTCTTCTCCCGCCGGCGGGGGCTGCCCCTCGTCCCAGCTCCAGCCGCCCAGCGCCTCCTGGAGGTCGGGGCAGCGGCGGGGCGGGAGCGAGTCCTCGCCCGCGCGCCCCCTCCTGGCCCCGTAGTCCAGCATGTAGGACACCAGGAGCAGGAGCAGGAGCGTGTAGAGCGCCAAGCCCAGGGCGAAGCGCCGGTGGGGCTGCCAGCGCCACCGCCACCGCCGCCGGCTCTTCATGGCTCGCCCCGGGCACGCCTGAGGGAGCTGCCCTCGCGGGGGGGGGCGCCGCCGCCGCCGCCGAGGAGGCTCCCCGCTGCTTTAAAAACAGGCACAAACTTGAGGGGAGGCGCAGAGAAGGGGGAAAAAGGCGGCGGCGGCGGGTCGCGCTGCTGCTGTGACTGCCGCCGCTGCTCCCACAGCCGCCGCCGCTTTCCCAGGCTAGAAACACGCCCACATGCCGGCGAAAGAGAGTCCGCCCGCCTTTCTTTCAACCCAGGCAGGAGGCGAGGTTTCTGTGGTCCGAGCTGAGGCAGAACCTCCCGCCCGAGCAACCGTGCGCGCTTTTAAAAAAAACACACAACATGCTAGAGAATAATTTCCGCACGAGGTTGTTAGAGCGCGATGATTCCACTTTCAGCCTCCTCTGGAATCCTGGGGTTTGCAGTTTCGGGAGGGGCCGGCCGGCCCCTCCCGAAACTGCAAACCCCAGGATTCCAGAGGAGGCTGAAAGTGGAATCATCGCGCTCTAACAGCCTCGTGCCGAAATGGCCATCTAATAATAAGGCTACTGTGCTGAGTTCTCTTGTGAGGAAAAGCCAAAAACCCTGAGGCGACTAGTTCTGAGCAAATCCAGTATGATGTACACCAGCGTGACAGAGTCCAAATTGTGTACGTTTAAATTACAATAACTGTAACACTCGGTTTAATTTAATTTTCTTTGTATAAGTACCCAAGGGCATTTCAACTGTCCTGCTACCTTTCACGTGGAAAACAGGCGAAGTGAGAACTGAACCTTCTCCTTTTGGTTTTATCTTGCCATGTGGGAGGCCGAAAAGCTAGAAAGAAAAGTCGTTTTTAAAACAGACAATCCAGAAAAGGGGTCACAGTATCTCTTGAGAGGATACGGCAAATGTGATAAATGCCCACACGCCGATTGATATTTATGCACAGACAGATTACTTTCGTATTTCTAACCGTGGAAGGAACTGGCAAAACCACCTTCATATTCCTTGCCTAAGAAAACCCTATGAAATTCATGGAGTCGTCAAAAGTCAACAGGCGACTTGAAGGTGACACACAACCCCTGGCTTTCCATCCTATATACCCTTGAATATTGGAATGTTTAAAATATTTTAAAACTATTCAAAATTACAGCAAAGTAATAGTTGGTAAGAATGTGATTTAGGTATCATAGGGACTGACTCAGGCTGGTGGGACCGGGTTCAAAGCCACTGAGTTCACTTCTTAGTGATCCTGAACGAACCCCTAACCTAATCAGAAGTGTTGCACGGATGAAATAGGGAGGGAGGAGTATGTACAGTCAGCCCTCCACATTTGCAGATTTCACTTTTACAGATTTGATTATTCACGGATTATTTACTGTCACCTCTGCTGCCTCCCTAGGCCATTTTTAATAGGGACTGCAAGCCTCATGAGACTGAGACACTGACCCTATTAAAAATGGTGTGGGGCAGCCGTGGAGGTTGGCAGTAGGCCCCACCAGCTCCCCACTTCTGTCTTGTGGAGGAACCCTGGTGCCTCAAAGGAATCCACGGTATGTTTTTGTGTGTTAAATATGGTTTGGGAAGGCCTAGGGTTATTTATATTTTTTTCACTTTCACAAGGGGCCTGTGTCCCTAGCCCTAGTGAATGTGGAGGGATGACTACAGTATATATTGCTGAGAGGAACACTTGGGAATATATAGAACAGTGACAGCACATACAGCAATGTGCTTTTTAAAGATTTGAGAATACTTTTATACTGTATTCAAACACAGATGTGTTAGTTTCAGCGTGATGAGATACAAGGGAACCCTGTAGCACCCCTGAGACTGGGAATTTTATCACACCAGCCTTTTGTCTTGCAGCAATCGCGTTGTTTAAGGCAGTGGTTCTCAACCTTCCTAATGCCATGATCCTTTAATACAGTCCCTCATGTTGTGACTCCCAACCATAAAATTATTTATTTATTATTTACAATGCCTCCCCCCCGGCAAAGGCCGCCTCGCTGGCCAGGAACGGGGGGGGCAGGGAGGAAAGAGGAGCCGCGTGTCTCCCCCGGGAAGAAACTCCGAGAACCCCTCCTGGGCTCTGCTTCTGCTTCGCTCTCGTTTCCGCTGGGGGGGGGAGTGTGGGAAAAGTTTCCAGAGTGTCGACCCTGGCTGGGGGGGGGAGGAATCCCAGCACCTTTGTCTTTTGCACCAGGCACAGCTCGCCCCCCCCAGAAAAGTGTCGCCTTGTGGCCCCCCTACAGCTCCCAGGCTGCACTGTGGAAGGAAGGGGTGGGGTGGGGCGGTCGCGCAACCAGCAAGCCAGCTGTGGGACGAAGGAGCAGCGAAGAGAGCGCCTTGTGCAATGGCACCCCCACCTCCGCAATAAGGTAACATGCAGAAAAGGCCCAGGAGTGGTGCTGCGCACGCACTCCCACCAAAAGGGGCAGGAGGACGCGAGCGCGTGGCTCGCGCTTGTGCGCCACCCCCAAGAAGGGAATGGAGCCTAAGACCATCGGAAATACGTATTTTCCGATGGTCTTAGGCGACCCCTGTGAAAGGGTCATTCCACCCTCAAAGGGGTCGCAACCCACAGATTGAGAACCACTGGTTTAAGGTAACAGAAACATATCTGTGTAGAAACAATCACTATCACACCATCTCTGCAATAACACTATATTGCTGATTTAGTGATGCATATTTTCACAGTCTTGTGCTGACGCCACTTCCTTTCTCATATCTTAGTGCATATGCTATATTTTTCTTCCTGTTTTTATCTTTTGTCAAAACTGTGCAATTGCATAATTTTGGTATGTCATGATGTTTCCTCCCATGATTTCAGCATTACTTTTTCATGTTGTGCCACCATGTCAGCATTTTCTTCTTCCAGAGTAACAGTTTTCCCGTCCTACCACCATTGTGGCATTTTGCTTTTCCAGAGTCACAATTGAACAAAAAGTCCTTAAAAAAAATGAAAAACGTACAAGGGAATGGAGTAAAAGCAACATTTTTCACTTGCTCATCCTGCTTGTGAGTAGGGAGGGATAAAGGGAAGAACAACATCCACTGTTGCCACATGACTTCTGCAATATTGGAACTTCAGCGGAATGAAGGGATGGCACAAATAGGCATTAGTGGACAAGCAGCATTATTGGAAGAATTAATGGGTATTTCCTGTGAATTAGAAGAGATGAACCAATAATTATGGGAATGCAATCTACAGTGATGATGTCATGTGATAAGGAGATATCAGACATGGAACTAATCCAGTGCAATTGTGCAACAACCGCAGCATGTTACAAAGCCCTGAGGATAATGAAATTTCTAGTATAAGGTTTCATGGATTTCAGCTCACTTCCTCAGGTGTGACAGATGTGGACTGGTCACATCTGAGGAAATGGACAGGAGTCTGTGAAAGCTCATGCTAGATGTTTGTTTTCTTAGATGGCCTCAAAGGTGCTACAGTATTCCTTTATATCTTTTTATATATTTACTAGCATATATACCCAGCGTTGCCTGGGATTTTATTTTCTCATAGGTAGTACTTGTTAGAAAGATTTGAGATCCTGTGTCTCTAATTCCCTAAACTGTCTTGTCAGTACCTGTAACTTTTCCCCATATTCCCCAATCCAATCTGTATTCAGAGTTATGAACATGCAGAGGCTGGGTTCCTGAGGGAATACACTGGCTTCCTCCTTGCTGCTAGGCCTCATCTCCACAGTAACTGGCCAGGCCCAAGAGCTCTCTGGCTGAGAATTCTAAAAGCCTATCCCTAAATTGCAAACCCCAGGATTCCATAGAATCTTCTCAGGCAACCAATTATATGAGGTCTTTGCCTGCCTGACACAGACAAACAAACTTTGACTTTTATATATTAGTAGATAGATATTTATGTTTTACAGACAACATAATGTACAACTGCAGCAAGTACAAGGGAGCCAGTTTTCATACCCCCAATGGACAGTTAAAGAGAGATGTTGACAAACTGGAACATGTGGAGGGTAACCAAAATGGTAAAAGAACTGGAAACCGTGCCATATGAGGAGTGGCTTAGGAAGTTGGGTATGTTTAGCCTGGAGAAGAGAAGGTTAAGAGCTGACATTATAGCCATGCCTAAATATCTGAAGGGATGCCATGACAGATGAGGCAAACATGTTTTCTGCTGCTCCAGAAACTAGGACATGGAGCAATGGATTCAGAAAATAGTTTCCACATAAACATTAGGAAGAATTTCTTGACAGTAGGAGCAGTTCAATAGTGGAATGCATTGCTTCAGCATGTGGTAGAGTCTCCTCCTTTGGAGGTTTTTAAACAGAGGCTGGATGGCCATCTGTCAGGAATGCTTTGATTGTGTATTGCTGCATGGCACGGAGTTGAACTCATTCGCCCTTCCAGCTCTGTGATTCTCTGACTCTTCCCAAATTGTCCCAAATTGTCCAAGGAGTTGCTAGACACAGAACCTGAATAAACATTTGAATTTCATACGTTTCTGGCTTTGGCTGATTTTATTTGTTAGAGCTAAGTTGGATGTTTGAAAATGGTATCTGGCCCTCCTACATATGCCTGGACGTGGCTTTGGACTTTTGAGCAATTTTCATCCCCATTCTTTGGAGGATGCAGCTGGTGGGGGGATTGGTGGCCCTCAAAGGGCCCAGGGGTCTGCATTCAGTCCCCAGGCTGCAGTTCACCCCCCCATCTAAAAATCTGAAAGCAGATTACAATTAAAAAAAAAACTAAAGATAATAAATTTGCTGCACATTAATAGAGAGGGGAAGTGTAAAAATTCTAGCAGAAGGCAACTTGTATGGTTGCTTAAACAAGTGTGTTTAACTGGTGATAGAAATTATACAAAATGAAGAATTCCACACTTCAGGTGCTACTGCAGGAAAGGCCCTGACCCTTATTTTCACCAAATGCATAATAACCGATGAGGAGGTTACGGCCTCTCCAGCTGATCACAGAGGATTGCCAAGAGGAGATGCTGTCCCAGATATTCTAGTCTGAATCTATTTAAAGTTTTAAAGTTGATGAGGTAGCATTTTGATTTTGCACCTGGAAACTAGGAATGAAGAACCAGTGAAACTGCCATAAAATTAGAGGAACACACTGTATAAAATGATTGTTTTGTTAGACTCTAATTAAAAGCCTTACAGATATGAGGCACCAGAAGTGTTTGAATGTTTTTTCAAAGAGCTTCACTTAACAAGATGCAATACCAAAGCCATGTGTAACCATGGCCAGTTCTGTCTGTTCCAGAAACAGGTACAGATGACATCACTAAAAATTGCTGTGGCCACTACTAATAGAAAACACTGAATGCAAAAGCATCTCCCAACTGCAAACCCTGTTACTTGATCTGAGTGCTACCCAGTTCAAAGCAAGCTGAACCTGTGGTGCTGTCCACTTGGCTGGGACTGGGACTACTTCTCTCTTGTCTGGATGAAGTGTCAGGTTGTTTGTCCCTGCCTAGCCCATTACTGATTCTGGATATTAGTTTGGAAACTCTATGGTTCAGATGGAAGTGAGAGAAGAAGAGGAAAAGAGAGTGTTGTATGTCATCTGAAAAGAGCAGACAGCAAGTATTTGGTTAATCTCCCCCAGTGCTTTTATACAGATACAGAAGAACCAAAGGGACCAGATGTAATTCAGTGGAGTATCAATGTCCTAGGCATTGAGCAGTGTAGCTTTGGCACTCTAGCCATTGACTCTCATAATGTCTTATTATTGGCCATGGTGGGTGGGGTTTCTGGGAGTTGATATCCAAAACATCTGGAGAGCCAAAATCTTCACCATCCCTGGTCAGAGGATCGGACTGGAGTTCCCCGGCACCACCTTCTCAAATCTAATATGCAGAAAAGAACAGTAACCAGTACAAAACAATATTCTTCCTTCCCAACTAGAGACATGAAGGCTAGAAAACAAAAAACAGAAAATGTATGGGTGAGAGGATGTATTCCCCCGTTTATTTCCCCTCCAGACTTTGACTTCTTTAACCTATATGTTTGTCCAGAAGATACCAAGCTCAGTAGTACTGAAAAATCCTGTGGAGGAAGAGAGATGCTCTACAGATCACTTGTGGGGCAACCATGAATAATGGAAACATCTTCCTGTTCGTTCTGCGGGTCTTCTTAAGTCTATAGTCATATGGCAAATAATACCAGTGAGGTAGAACAACAGACCTGCTCATGAGAGAGAAAGAGAGACTGTATGACATCCCTTATGATACTATAAAGCGAGTCTAGTCATGTATTATGTGCAGTAATTATAGAATTTGCTTTTGAAGTGTTTTCTGAACCTTCAGAATTGAGAGAGACAAGAATTGGAATATATTTATTTTTGTGAATGTGAGAAATAGTTCAGATGTTTATTGTTTACTTTGAACCTGTGCAGAATGAGATGAATCCTGGCCCCATTAAAATCAATCTGAGTTTTGGCAAACATTCCTTAGTGGGATTAGAGAAAAACAGATTTTATGCATGGAGAAATCTCTCTTTAAGAAAAAAACATTATATTTCTTTGGACCTATGCAGTTTGGATCTGGCAGATTCTAAAGGGTTCAACAAAATGAAATACACAAAACGTTGGAAATACATAATAGCATTTTAAAACCAAGCTGTAGGATTTTTTTCTTTCTTTCTTACATTTGCAAGGTCTTTCTTTGAACTCTTTCTCCTCTGAGACTATCATGAGTGTATTCTTCAGAGATATAGATGAAAGGCTATCACTGATGCAGTTTATTTTACAGCCATAGTCTTACAGTGCATATTAATTATTCTGTAGAATCACAGTGTTTGAAATACCACATTTCTCCTTTAATTAAAAAAATAAGAAGGTAGTCTTTATGAGTGCATTTGTCACAACCCTTGTGCAGGCAGCTGATCTCTTCTGTTTTGTAACTTAGAAGCCCATCTTATATGCACTTTCATCCTCTACATGTCACTATTGAAAGCAGGAGAGTTCTAATAAGTTACAGGAGTTTATTTATTTATATTAAAATATTTACAGCCTGGCCTATATCATAGGCTTTCAGAGCAGCATTACACATTACACATCAATATATATATTGATCCAAGAGTTGGAAGTTACTTTGTTGGACTGATGTTTTCAGAATCGCCCAGTCAGTATGGCCACTACTAGCTGGGGGGTTGTTTATTGGTTTGGTTCATTTATTTAATTTATATCCTCCCTATTCCCTGATACGTCTTTTGAGTGACTGGGAACGCATTTGTCTTGCCTAGATTGTGGGAGCTGTGGTTCAAAAAGTAAGCTTTTCTAGCTCTGTGCAATCCCAGCCTGTAAAAATTCTGGCATTAGTCCAGGAGCCCTTACACACTGCACAATTAAAGCAATATGATTCTGCCTTATCTGCCATGGCTGAATTCTGTGCAGTCCTGAGATTCATAGTTTGGTAAGGCATTGGAGCTCTTTGACTAATTCTAAACCTTTCTCCCTAAACTGTAAGTCCCAGGATTCCAGAGTGGAACCATGGCAGTTAAGCAGGACCACACTGCTATAATTGGGTAGGCTGGAAGGTCAATATAACCTACACTGAATGTATAGTATATGCAGTGCACTCTTTCTTGACAAATTTAGGGGCATCAACAATTTGAGGGGCTAAGATATGGTGCAGTTCCTTATTTCTTTTCTTTACTATGAGTTCCTGTGGTTGTATACAGAAGATGGGATTCCAGAGAACATACAAAGCTTCTACTCTTCTTAGAAAGGAATGTGATGCCAGTGCTATAATGAGTTTTTAAAATTATATGTTTATTAGTTTTAAAACAAACAATCAAATTCACATTCAAAATCATAGTCACAGTCAACTAAATATACAATCAAAAGAAGAAAGAAATAGAACTGAAACTAAAACACAGTACTAAGACACAGAGGTAAAATACTGAACATTAACTAGCTAAAACACTAAGCACTAACTTACTAAGGTCATTTCTGCGCTACACTGTCACAGTGCTATTATTCCACTTTCAGCATCCTCTGGAATCCTGGGGTTTGCAGTTTAGGGAAGGCATTTAGGATTCTCAGCCAGAGAGCTCTTTGGACTCAGTCAGCTACAAACCTCAGAATTCCACAGGGTCTTGAAAGTGGAATAATAGCACTATTAACAGTGTAATGCAGAAATGGCCTAAAACACAAAAGAGCACTGACCTCCCAATCCAAACTGTAACAAAAGAGAAAAAAAGATAGATAAAAGAGTTATACAGTGGGCTTTTGGTATGGTGTTTGGTTTCAGGACTCCCATGGATACCAAGATTTGTGGATGCTCAAGTCTCTTTATGTACAATGCTGTAGTAAAATGGTGTCCCTTATATAAAAAGACAAAATCAAAGTTTGCTATTTGGATGTTTCTTAAAAATATTTTCGAGCCATGGTTGGTCAAACCTGTGGATACAGAATCCATGGATATGAAGGGCCAACTGTATTCTACCACTATAGGACCAATTAAGTAATCCTACTAGAATTACTAGTATCCACAGCTACAACATTATTGCATTGTTAGATTTCTTACTACTCAAAAACTCCATTAATGGTTCCCAATATTTAAAAAAAAAAATCTTCAGTTGGCTTACCCTTTAAAACCCACATTAGTTTGGTAATTTGGGCTGACTCAGCAACCTAACAATCCATTCTTCTGTTGCTGATCCTTCAGTCTGTTTCCAGGTTTGAGCGAACAGTGTTCTTGCTGCTGTTATCATATAACAAGGAAGTAATGCATTTTCCCCACCCAATTCATTTACCCATAATACCCAACAAAAACATTTATAGTGACATTACACAGTCCACTTTTGAAATTTTTTGGATTGACATGTAAATCTTAGACCAATATTTTTTCATTTTCTTACAAGTCCACCACATATGAAAAATGAGCCCTCCTTATCTCAACATCCCCAGTATATAACGGTTGAGCTTATCAACAAATGCCAACACTGAAGCTTAAGTTTCATTAATTCTGCTGTGAACATCAATGGTGCTTTCAGAGTCAGTCTGTTTAAAATGGCACCCAACAGATCAGCAGGGAGTATTGAGATGAAAGATAAAGTACCCCACACAGAACACTGCAGAACTGCTTCCCTATTTAGCACTCATATTGTAGCAATTATTTTGCCCTTTGAACATGTTTTTAAAACTCTATTTTATGCATCCCTTGGGTGTGCCTTAAAGTCATGGTTCCTTCCAGTTGGACCTGAGCACAGACTTGCCAGAAAAATACAAAAGAAACAGAAGCTGAAGAAGTACACCTGTGCTAACAAAGGAAGAATTGGCATTGATTTCAATTGTTTTTGAAAGTCTTTCTCCAGTGTAAACTCCCAAGGGTCTCTTTCATTCTATGAAAGGAAAAATAGAACTTGTTGCCACCATATTTCACAGTTTAGCAGAAAGGTTAGGATGTACTGCCAAATGCATACCATGTTGGACTTTCAATTAAACTGTCTCATCTTTCTGAAAGCTTTAGTTAGTAGCATATGTCTTACTCATAGGATATGCAATGGTAAAGCTTGGAGTGTGGAGGGAGGGCTGGAGGAGGGGGGCGTGGCTACAGGGCGGGGCTATGGTGTATGGGGGAGGGCAAGCAAGGAGCTACGGTGCCCCCAAAAAATTGCTGCCAGGGGTGCACTTCTCCCATTGCCCCCTGTCCCTACTCAACCAGGGATATGCTTCCAAGAGGAGGGTCAGCAGGAACCAGGACAGTATAGTGAGAACCAGCATGGCATAGTGTAGTCCTTTGGATGTTGGACTAAAACTCTGGGAGACCAGAATTGAAAGCTCTCATCTATGGAAACCCACTGGATGTGATAACTGAAGCCCCTCTCAGAGCTGCTGATGACAAGCAGCAGCTGTTGGTCCCTGTTGCAAGTCACCCTCTCTCAGTTTCAGAAGAAGGCAAAGGCCAACTCCTCTGTGATAGGTTCACCCTAGGATCACCGTGAGTTGGAAACAACTTGAAAGTACACCATCAGCACGACCATCACAGTAGTATAACAAAGGCTGTAAGAACTAGCCAGCAGTGGAGCTTGGAAAAGTGACATTTATGGACCACATTTAGCAGAACTGCCAGCCTACATGGCCACTGGAGGATACTGGGAGTTGTAGGCCAAAATTAACATCCATTTCCAAACTCCTTTTTCCAGTACTAAACAGTTCCTTTGCTCATGCAACCACAGAAATGAATCTGCATGAATAGATAAGCTCCCAGTTACGACAGATAAAGTATCTAATGAGAAGCTCCATGTATGTATAAGTACGTGTGTGTGTGTGTGTTTATAAGTTTAAATTGTATCAAAACTAAATATAGACATGTCTTTTATGCCAATAATGTAGTTTTGAGTAAAAGTGGACTGACTGAAATGTAATATGATTGAGAAGGAGAGGTGATTGAGATCCTATAGTCAACCTCTTACAATGGGATGGGATCTCCTATACCACAGTGAGGAACCTGTGGGCCTTCCTGATGTTGGACTATAAATCCGATAATCCCTAACCATTGCCCACGTTGGAGTCAAAAAACCTAAAGAGTTACAAGATTCACCTAGGCCAACATATAACATCCACATTACAGAATACTGAAAATGAGAGATTAGGGGTGATCAGCGACTACCACATGAGAAATGCTCACGAGCCAAAGATTTCCTTTTTCTTTCTTCTCTCTCTCAAAATATAAACTGTTTTACAGCAGCAGAGCACTGCTGTATTGTCCTTTATATTTTCAAATATAAGGGACTAGTTGTTGTTTTCTTGTTTATCATAGCAGCCACCGTAGCAACTAGCAAAACATAATCCAGTCAAATCTATCACCTTTTCTTGTACTCTGCTAAGTCTAACGCAGATTCAAGCCAGCCTTTTTTCTTCCCCTCCTCACACCATTAGGATTACAAACTTTCATAATGAAGACGTTCTATAAATTTTAAAGCCTGCTCATTCTTGTGTGACACTTTGGCTAGGCCTTATAAAGCTATTGCCAAACTATAAATTCTGGAATTATAATGCATAACAGCCAAAATGGTTGGGAGAGAACTTTGGAATTAACTGATGCTCATGATCTTCCTTAGCAGTGAACTAGAAATCCATTTTTCACACATTATCCTTCTGTTGACCTTGTGGAAATAAAATATTATGGAAAACATATCCTGTAGTAGTGAATGGCAGGCTATGCCATCCAAAGTTTCAGGGATGTAAAAGTGATAAATAAAAGGACAACCAGACACAAACCCTTGCCATTACTTTTTCAAGTGACCGAAAATCCTACATGAACAATATCTATGTACTCAGTTCAGGAAACATCCATATATTTGATTTTAAGTGGCTGCACACATAAAATGTTAAGCATATCCAAAATACAAAACTATAGGCCTAAATATGTTTTGTCAAATGGTTATGTACATGACAGACACATACGCACAAGAAAAGCCTTGTCTGGAAGGAGCCTAAAATGTCATTCCAATGTTCCAGTTGTTACCCAGCCAGGTGACAAGCAACATTTGATGAAACTGAGACATTGATATCTACCGTGAATGGTCATTCTAGGAATACTGAAGGAGCCAACCTGATTGAGGCAGGATTTCACCAACTTTCTATTCCATTGCATCCATTAGCTCCTGCACTCCCTCTCCCCTCAGTTTGATTATATAGCCTTGTTGACCATCATAGATATTCAATAGTAACAGAATAAATAAAAATTATTTTTTTCCCTTCTCTCTTTACCCTGGCTAAGGGAATGTTCCCTCAGCCTTCCTAGAATGACTGTTCACAGTGGGTATCAACCTCTTATTCTCAGGTAGACTGAAGGGACCATCTACATATGTGGGATATACCCAGCCATTTCCAGGGTGGGTCTATGATCTGACTTCTGTTACTGCTATCTGCAAAACTGTTCTGCCAAATGCTGCCTGACTGGACCTAAGCTTGTCTACTTTGTACTGTCTAACAAAAGTAGAAGGCTCTTTCCATCCGGCAGCTCTATATACCCCTTTGATTGAGCTGCCACTCTAAATGCTGTTGTCATAGCCATTGATCTGATAAAATGAGCCCAAACACCCTGCAGGCACAATACTTTTGCCAAGTCATAACACAGGTAAATGCAGCTTTTAATCCATCTTGATAACATCTGCTTAGTCGCTTTGTGTCCCAAACTTCTTGGATTAAATGAGATAAATAAAGCCTCAATTCATCTGATTCTCATAATTCTCTGCAGGTAAACTTTAACTGCCCTTCTGATATCCAAGGAATACTATGTCTTTTCTAATGGATGCACAGGATTTGGGCAGAACATTGGTAACTCCAAAGACTGACACAAGCTCCCATCAGTATAGACTTTGGAATGAATGATGGATCTATAATTAAAGACAACTTGTCCTTTTCAAACTCTGCAAAAACTTGAGTTGACAGACAGTGAGGCTAACGCCGAAACCCTTTGAGCCAATGCTACTGCTATCAGAAAGATAACTTTAAAAGAGAAAATTCTCATAGAAGTTTCCTTCACTGGCTCAAATGGAGATTTAGTTAAAACATTTAGCACAAGATTGAAATCCCACCAGAAAAATCTATGCACTGTTGAAGGTACTTGTAGAGGTACTTTGTGGAGGTACTTTGCTCCTCAAAGAAATCATTTAACATGAGTGTGTAAAGATAAAGACTCACCATCTGCTGATATTGTAGATAAAACAGATACTTGCTGTTTTAAAGTGTTTGGTCTCAAACCTTTTGCTGACCCTGCTTGCAAAAAGGCTAACACAACCTCAACTTTTTCTTTCTCTTGATGCACTGCATTTTCTGCACAACATTGGGTGAATACTCTCCATATGTTGTCACAGATATGCTGTATAGATGGTCTCCTTGAAGCCATTATGCTGTCAGCCACAGAACCTGAGTATCCTTGTTCTACTAGCCTTTGCCATTCAATCTCCATATGGCTAACTTTAGCCAGCCTGGATCTAGATGTTGGACTGGATCTTGCTGAAGCAAGTCCTTCACTCGTGGAAGATAGTATGGATCCTCTACTGATAGACTCACCAACCAATGGAACCACAGTCTATGTAGCCAATAAGGAGTAATCAGCACCGTTTCTGCTTTCTCCAGCTTGATTTTCTTCAACACCCTCTAAGCTATTAGCAGTGGTAAAAAGGCATACAGTAGGCTTCTTAGCCACTTTACCAATAAGGCATCCTGACCCTCAGCACTTGGCCTTCCATCTGTTGAAATGAATCTTTTAAACTTAGAAGACTTGCCAGAGGTGAATAGGTCTATTACAAAGTCCCCATATCTGTCCTGCAGGCTTTGAAATACCAGACTATTCAGGCTCCATTCACCTGGCAGTCTCTCATACCTGTTCAGGAAATCTGCTTTTACATTCAACAATCCTTTGAAGTAGACTGCTGTCAATGACTTCAGATGTTTCTCTGCCCAATTCAGTATTCTGTTTAACTCTTTTATTAGTCTTATCAACCAGGAGCCTCCTTGATTGCACAAATAAGAGTTCACATTGTCTGTGCATATTTGCACATTTTGGTTCTGAATCACTGGGGCAAAATGTACCAAAGTCAGTCTGACTGCCCTCATCTTCAATACATTGTCCATGTTTTCTCTATCATTGACCATTGCCCTTGGACCAACAGTCTATTGCAATGGATTCCCCATCCATATAAACTTGCATCTATTGTTATCACAACTATTGCTTGTCTAGTCTCCAATCCACCATCTCAGATCCCTGAAAACCTGATCTGCCAAAGTTAAGCAGTAATCTCTTCTCTGAATTATTGCTAGCTGATGAGGTATGAGAGATAGCTATGGGGTCTGGAATGAAACCACACCCAAGGAACTAGCTGTATTGTTGAGTTTATTATTCCTAAAACCCTGGCCAAATGCATGACATATGCTTTCTTAACATGTAAAAACTCTGAAACTGCCTGTTTTATTTTCATCCTTCTTTCCTGTGAAAGGAAAACACAACACAGGTCTGCGACTCCCTAAATGGGTCAAACTCCTGCTTGCCTCTAAGTGACTTTTCTTGTAGTTCACCATGAATCTTAGATCCTCCAGACACTGTAAAATAATTTTTAGATCTATCTCCACTTTGTCCCAAGCTCCAGCCTTCACCGAAATGTCCAAATAAGGATACAGGAAAATTTCCTGTTGTCGTATGTATGCTACTACTGGCACTAGCACCTTGGTGAAAACCTTCTGGGCTGAAGTCAGAAGAGCCTTGAATTGGAAATGATGGGAGTTGTATTCAGAGTGGAGATAAGGTCTGCATGAAGGATTCATGGGAATGTGCAAATACACTTCTTAGAAATCTATACAAAGCAAGAAGTTGCCTAAGTCCAGACTGTCCAATGTTGTTTGCAAGGTTTCCATTTTGAACCTCCTGTACTGAACAAACTGATTTAGGTACTTCAGATCTAAGACTAGTCTGTACCCACCATTGTGCTTGGACACTGTGAAAAACAGGGGGTAAACTCCTCAATTTCTCTTTCTGAGGTACCGTCTCTGTTGCCTCTATTTGGAACAAATGATTTATCTCCTGTCTCTTGTTTGCATTGTTTGATACTGGTGAAGGTAGAAATCTTTCCCTTGGACCTCTCTGGAATTGTATGTTGTAACCCTTGATCACTACTTCTAGGACCCACTGATCTGTTATCATCTTCCACAGATCATTAAATAGATGAAGTCTCCCTCCCACTAGTATGACTCTTCAGTCAATAATGATTTTTTCCACCCCTGCAGGTGTGGATTGCTCCTCTTTTAACTTGCTATATTTCTTGTTGCTTGAACTGAAACCTTGATCTGTTCCATGGTGACCTATAAGGTCTGAAATCTCTTTGTCTTTGGAAATTCCTACCTCCACAAAAGGCGTAAAAATCATTTCTGTAATATTTCCTCTCTTCCTTTCTTTTTTGAAAAGTTGGAAGAACTTGCTTTTTATCTTTGTCCTCTACAAGAACCTTTTCTAATGCCTTTATGTCAAAAAAGCAATTTACCTCTCAGTGGTGTATTCACCAAATTAGTTCTGGCCTTTTGATCCCCATTCCAATGTTTGAGTCATAGTGAACACCTGCCTATACCTGTTGAAGCAATTGCCTAGCTGTAAATGCAGTTGTAACATAACTAATATCTGCCACATATTGCAGTAGTTTATCCAGTTTGTGTAATATTTTCTGTAATGCCCAAGCACTGATGTCCTTTGAGTCTAAGATTTCTTGAACCCAAACCATCTCTGCTCTAGCAAAAATTGAAGTCGCCATAGCCGTTCTTATTGGTAGTGCAGATGCCTCATGAGCCTTCTTTTAGACTTCCTCTATTCTCTTTTCATCCATGTCTTCTAAAGTTGTGTTCCCTTCCCTAAGAAGAACTGAATCTGAGACCAGGGCAGAAACAGGAGCATCCAGCATAGGAGTGGCTAACTGCCCCATAATTTTTTTCTCATACATATACAATTTCCTACCATAGCCAGTGAATATTCTATTATTTGGTGGATTTCCCCCCTCAGAATTCAGTGAATTTTTTAACATTTCTGTAGAGGAATTTGGCTGTCCTTAGCTTGGACCTGTTGCATTATTGTTGCCAAATTACTAGACTTTTATTGGCGTTTTTGATAGTCCTGAACATCCTCTCCAGTTGCATCTAAACCTAACATCAACAGTACCTTCTTTATCAAACCTCTATAATATTCTACCTCAAAAAGTCTTCCCTCAGTAGTTTCTCTATTTCATCCTTAGAATATATCACAGACACTCTAGTTCCAGACTCCTGTTCCTGCTCATCTTCAGATTCTATTTCTGTTATCCTCCCTTATATATTTCTCTGCAATTAAATGCTTAGACTTATTTTTGCACTTTCCTACTTTAGCAGAAGAGACAATGGCAACATCCTCATTCCTTTATTTCTTAGCCACCCTGTTCCGTGCTTGCAGCAATGTATTAGAATCAATTGTCTCATCTCTACAGTCTCAAAGATCAGAATCAACATGTGAACCAACATTCATTCCTAAATTATTAGTATTCAAATTAATTCATGGGTTTAAACAATCATTTTGCCTGAAGGAATTCATGAAATTGCTCAAATTCATTAAACTATTTACATTATTTAAATTGTTCATGCCTAAGGAACTTATTGTATGTAATAAAGTGTGATTGCTTAATGTTGCCTGAATTTCTGACTTTACTTCAGCCCTTCCTAACTCCCTTATATTAATAGATGCTACCATGTTAATTAAGATGGTTAACTTGTGTTGCTTTGCTTAACTCTGCTTGTGTGTCTCTTTTGTCCTGTATTTGTGCTTAACTGTCCACTAACAAACATCCCAGGTAATTCATAAGTTGATTTTGCATGCTTATGTTTAAAGGAGGCTTTCTCACCTCAGATGAAAGCACAGTCTGATTTGCTGAGACTTCCTGACTACCAGTCACTACATGCAATTTGCATGCCTGGTGTCTTGGGCAGTTCCTGATTGGTGTTCACATTCCTTGGCTTTGCCCCTCCTAACTGAGTGGAATCTAGCTTTTCAAAATGGTGACCAAAAGTTGCATTCAAGCTCTGGAGTTCCACAGACTCCTTACCACTGTTAGAGGACTTACCTGATATGCTCTTCAATGTTAATTTCTGCTTATTTTTATCTTTTCTACTCTTACCACTCTGTTCAGAAACTGCCTCTTTTTCCTAGTTCAGTGCCACCTACTGCTGCAGAGATCAGCATTCTGAATAATTCTCACTAGTGCTAATAAATTTTTTTTTCAACAGCAACTCTGCTTCTGATCTGGAGACCTGTTGTTCACTTGCCACCACACTTTTAGTGTCAATTGGGTTACACTGCTCACCCTCTGAGATCTACAGACTCGCAATCATGGGGGAGCTTAACACTGCACTCCTTTGGTTTGTCTTCATTTCTTTTCCACTTGTAAATGATTGTTCTTACTGCTGACAGAATTGGTTTGTTTTCTTTTCTTATTCAACAAGTCTGTAGCCATTCTGAATTCCCTGACTACCTTACTGCCGTATTAATTTCCTCTGAAATTAATTTAGCTTGAACCCTAAATATGTAAAAGAGAGAAATGGGGATAGAAGAAATTCACAACCAGTTGGCTAGGCAGGATTTGAAAAACTGAGGGAGTGGGAGTGCAGGAACTAACAGATGCAATGGAAAAGAATGTTGGTGAAGTCCTACCTTGATCCGGCTGGTCCTAGAGGCTAACCCACATGTGTGGATTGCTCCTTCAGCCTAACTGAGAATTACTGTTTTACACAAGTGTTACTATGGTTCAGACATACCCGGTGATAGCACTAGATATCTCTTGATATCAAACTTATTTGGCCTTCACTAGACCTTTCTCTGCCACCCTGCTCCACGTGTTTGCGAGGCCACCGGACAAGCATGTAAACAGGCGCAGCCGGTTAATGATTGGGCATTCCAATCCCCACTTAGGCAAGCAGATTAACGCCACTCTGTTGCTCCAGGGACCTCTCTGCAGACACACCTTACTTAAGCACAACTTTACACAAAGACACTCGGCCTCGAGCTGACACTCTCTCAATGCTAAGCTATTTGCATACTGGCTACACTATTGTTAAACCTGCACTAAGCCTATCATGTAAAACTTGACCTTTCCCGATGCTTTGTCCCGCTCCAAACTCACATTGTTCTCACTGAGTATGGTATGGCTGTAGGCACAATCCACCCTATAAAAAGCCCCCGATTCCGAGAGCATCTCGGATCGCTCCCGAGTTCCAGACTGCCTTGCTGCCGTTTTGCCTGGCGAGCTCCCCTCAGCAAACCGCGGTGAGCTTTCCTCCCTGCAACCTCCAATCTCTTCAGGACTATGAGAAAAGGTGTCGTATCACCCATTTCCCCAAAAAACTCTTATTTCTAATTTCTTAGTTAGCTGTGTGCTTGTGGCTGTCAGGGGCACGGGCCGGGCTGGGCTGGGCCCACCGGTGCCCCTGAGGCCACCTTGGAGGCGGTGGCGGACACGGCGGAGGCCCCAGAGGACGCCGCGGAAGCCGCTGCGGCCGATGGGGCCTGCTCGGGTGCTGCAGAGGCTGCCGCGGCTGACGGGCCTTGCCTGAAGGCTGCGGAGGAGGCCGCCGCAGCCGCCGGGGCCTGCTTGGCCGCCGGGCCTGGCGCTACTTACCGGGAGGCCGCAGGATCAGGTCCCTCGCCGGGGGCGGGGGCAGAGGTGGAGGCCGGCTCACCGGGGAGGGCAGGTCCTGGGCCTGCTCCCGGGGCTGCACCCACCCGCGGCCCCGATCCACAGGAGGCCGAAGCCTCCGCCTCTCCTGCCCGCGGCCCTGATCCGCAGGAAGCTGAGGCCTCCGCCCGCGGCCCCGATCCAGAGGAGGCTGACGTCTCCGCCTCGCCTCCTCCTTTCCAGCAGCGATGGCAGGCCAAGGAGGCTGTCCGCCGGTCCCGGCGGCTGTCGGAGAGGAGGCGACGGGTGGAGAGCTCCCAGCTGTGAGGCACAGCACAGCTGTGAGGCACAGCACAGCTGCAAGCCCTCAGCTGCGCGGCCGCGCCAGATTGGCCAGCGCCAGGCTCAGAGGGCTACTTGAGGCAGGCGCTGGGCAGGGAGGGGCACGGAGCAACAACCGTCGGTTTACCGTGGTCCTGCTGTCCGTGCCTTGTTCCTGTCCGTGCCTGTGTCCAGCCTCTCCACCTACCTTGGTGAAGTAACCAGCCTTTTGTTCCTTTGCAGCCTTTTATTTCCTGGGTGACACAACCCTTTATTTCTGTTAAGACTGTGTTAAAAGCTCTGCCTGCATTAAGGAAGTTTGCTGTACTTTTTGGTTGCTGGCTGCATTAAAGCTCTGCTCCTCCACTCAGCTCCCCAGCCTCCGCCTGTCCTCCGCCCGGCACTGACAGTGGCGTCTTTTTTGTTGTTTATCCTTTAATAAAGCTACCATTTTACTATTTTAAAACTTGTCTGACCGCTCTTCTGACCTGACCCCATAGACATTGGGTTACAAGATCCCTGCTAAGTTACCCTGCCTCTCGTTAGCCTAAGAGAGTGCTCGAATTAATTTCCCCATCTTGCGTTTTTGCTTGGTTATTTGGGCGCCCCTTCTGGGACCCCCAGAATACAGGGTAACACAAGCTTTAAAGGGACAGGACCTATTTCCAGTTTTCACTCTGGCAACCCTACCTGTAATATGTTCTGGATCTGCTTGGTTCCTGTCCTTAACACACAGTTCTAATAATGAAGAGCTTATGTCACCTTTAAGACTACCAAGTTCCATTTGCACAACCTTTTGTAGGCTGAATCCCACTTCACCACTCCTGTCTCTACTGAGCTTTGAAACTGAGGACACAAACAGCTTTTTCTTTACTTTCTACAACTCCTTCTTGAGCAGCTTGGCAGTTGCCAAAACCTACCTGAATAAAAAGATCTTTCTCTACTAGCAATAGGACAACAGGAAGTGAGGTTGACTAGCCTCCCTTGGAAGGGAGTTCCACACTCAGGAATCAGTCATTGTTATGTGGAGATGTGAAATAGTTTGCCTACTTGGTCTTAAGCTATGAAGCTTTCTCATTCCTGTTCAGATTCTCCATTCTGAATTCCTTCATTTTTCTCTCTTTTTCCATTAATTTATCTCCAGCTCTTGGGCTTCTGAGGCACCTATCTCTCCATTCCGATGAGTGCTGTTTTGGGAATATTTTGTCTGTTTCTTCCACTACCTTGTTTCTGTAAAAACTCTTCCATCTTCACTCTCCTTCTTGTTCTTAAGCAGTAGCAGAATGACATGGATTAAGGCAGTGCTGAAAATAGAAAGCCACCTTCATTTCTTAAATAAATATTCATATTGTATTTAGAGGAATTCATTAACATAATCAACAACAATAATCACAATAACATAAAAAATCATTCCAAATATAAATCATTAAGAATTCTAGATATATCACTTGAGGGTGATACTGGCTACTGGTGTATGTGTGAAATTATATGTATTTGTTAAAAAATATTGCCAGTTTGCTTCTCAATTTTTTTGTTTTTTGCTAACAGCCTTTTTTTTTTTTTTGCTTTGTTTTTGCTAATGTACTGTTGATTGAAATATTGTTTGTTTCCTTTTCTTGGTTGTAACCAGATATTCATCTATTAACAAAAACATTAACAATTCTTTATAGAGATAACTTTGGTACTGTACTGTTTGGATGATACTGTCATAAGGTTAACGGCAGAGAAGGATGGTATCGATGCTATTGGTATTATGCTGTATGGGATTATGTGGGACAAACACCATGCACAAGTCCTGTAAAACCTTGTATTGGTACTGAGAGAGAAGTCATACTTTAGCATATTGTTATGCTATTCTTGGATTGTCTTTAGGAATCTCTAATTGGTGACCAAGAAACTATATCCCTGCCAGATGTTTCCACCACTGTTTATCCATTTACTTCACTCTCTATATTCTCTTCCTGAGCACTGAACACAGCACTTGAAGAAATCAGTTTTATCAGCAGGAACCAATCTTGGCTATTCTCTTTCCTTCTATTGTCACAAATTGTTTTTGCTGAATTATAGCAGTTCATTCAAAGCAAACGCTTCTCCAACAAAAACCCTGCATAATGGAAATAAAAGCATCATTAAATTACAGTTTGAGAAATCTGCTGTTCTACAGATGGGCATAATTTTTCAGCACAGTAACTCACATCTCAATAATATCAGACTGATCAGTAGGACAGATGAAACCTGATGTAGAGAAACCCCTTGATGTGATTACTTTGGCCATTTCCGCACTAGACTGTTAGAGTGCTATTATTCCACTTTCAACATCCTATGGAATCCTGGGGTTTGCAGTTTAAGGAGAAGCATTTAGAATTTTCAGTCAGAGAGCTCTTTGGCCTCAGTAAACTGCAAACCCCAGAATTCCACAGGATCTTGAAAGTGGAATAATAGCACTATAACAGTCTAGTGTGAAAACGGCCTTTGAGAGCTTGATCTCAGGGAGAATTAGGTTTTGGTCCTGCCTGTACAGAATTTTTTTACATAATTTTACATAGCTTTTATATCATGTCAACTCTTACTAGATGGTTTCCCTCAAAGAAGCATGGGATCTGTATTAGTCCCATTGTGATAATTTTGTTTTCATACCCTAAGCCTCATTTCACAAATTTCCAATTCCTAGCACTCCCAAGAAAAAGATAATTAGTTAAGGTTCCAGTACTATGCACATTTTTCTGCCAGTTTCAATTGAGCTTGGTGGGACCTACTTCTGAGTAAATATGCATAGGATTGGGGTATATTTTTCCAGTGTGGAGAGACACTTACACCATAAAGGCCCATCTCTGAGACATGTTCTATATACTGTATCACAGCTATCACACCTTCTGTGTTTGGATAATGGCAATGTGCTTTACATGGAGCAGCTCTTATAGATAGTCCAGAAGACATCCTCAGTGCAGAATTCAATAGCCTGCCTTTAACTTAGGATCTTTCTGCGCTACATTGTTATAGTGTTATTACTCCACTTTTAACATCCTGTGGAATTCTGGGGTTTGTAGTTTACTGAGGTCAAGAATTCTAAATCCCCCTCCTAAACTGAAAACCCCAGTATTTCATTGAATGTTGAAAATAGAATAATAGCACTATAACAGTGTAGTGTGGAAATGGCCGTAGAGCAGCCATATCACATTTTGAACTTGTTCTCGCTTATCAGAAGTGGCCTGTGAATAAAATTGAAACTGCTGATTTGATTGCTTTTTTTTAAAAAAATGAATGGTCTGGTTCCTTGAAAAACCATCTTATTTCAAATATCTCTCCTACCCTGTAGTGATCGTGGTATGTCAGCCAGCTCTTGCCCAAGATGAGGAAACCTGGTGTCTACATGTTTTGCTCTACAGAGCCCGCAGTCCTTTACTAACATGCCATCTGGAACATCTTGGAGTTGAAGTTGCAAACATCTGGAGGGCCAAAGATTCCCCATCTCCACTTTAGACCTTCCCTTTGTATCAGAAAGGAGTGCATGGAGTTATTTCATGAGTTCACTTGCCATAAAGCTTCTGCCATGCTTTATGCAAGTGAACTCATGGTTTAGAAGAAATTACTATAAAAGGAAAGCTAGGAATCCAAAGCCTGTAACCTCACAATTCTCAGCAGAGGAATCAGCAGAAAAGCATTTTGTAAAGATTTAGACAGACTGAGAGCCAGTGTGGTATAGTAGTTTGAGTGTTGGACAAAAATTATGGAGACTAGGGTTCAAATCCCTGCTTGGCTGTGGAAACCCATTGGATGACCTTGAGCAAGTCATATTTCTCAGCCTCAGAAGAAGGTAAATGCAACTCTCCCCCCCGAACAAATCTTGCCAAGAAAACCCTGTGACAGGGTTGCCTCAGGGTTGTCATAAGTCAGAAACGATTTGAAGGCACATAACAAGAAAATACTGTCCTAGGCTTTGGCCTAAGAAAGGCAAAAATCTGGGCATGTAGACCAACTTAGCACCATGTAGCCTAACATTTAACCTTCAGTCTGTCCTTCAAAACTCTGTACAATTATTGGGTACAGTGACAGCCTGGCTTCAATGAAAGTAGCACAGGGACAAGCTTAGACTGGATTGGACTGGATTGTCCAGGAGAATCTTTCTCTTTGCAAGTTTTGGCCATTTGCTCTGAACTCAAAGACCTTCTACCTAGAAGTATGAGCGGTCCTCCTGCTACCTCCACACCAGAACTGTTAAAAGTTACCTTTCTAGATGACATCTCCATGAATCCTTATGCTGACTGGAGGTTATGGGAGTTATACTCCAGAAGGTAATATTCTCAGTTTCTGCTCTGTCTCACTTTAACAGTCAAACAAAACTCATCAGCATTAGAAACCCAAAGAGTGGCTTTGTAGATTTGCAATCTACAAATTGGATGAAAACTATACAAAAGTTCAGCATGCCTAAAGCAGTTTGGACTTACATTGCAAAATTATTTTGAAACAGGGAGACTTTCAAAAGATACTTACAGAATGGAAAGTAGGTCTGCAGTTCTAAGGTGGAAAAAATGCCAGATTCCTACTGCGTACACCTACGCTTTTCAGTATTCCTAAAACAGCTTTTGAGATCTTAGCTAGTATATATATGTCTTACAATGTTATCAAATACATTCCTTTTTTAAATTTTTATGGATATCAGTAACCTAACATTACCTTTCCAGTTTTGTCTTTGGATGCATTGTTATTTCATATTTTGTAGCATTTATAAGTCATGCTGACTGCATGTGTTCTACAATGGTTATTTTCTACCAGTTAGTGTGTATTTTAGCACATTATATAAGTTTCCATCAACCAAAGACCTTTATTATGTTCGGATCAGTACATTTTTAGGTCTCTGCTCCAAGGTGCCAATCACTTGCATAACATGGAGATGTATTTCCTTTCCTGTCACAGCTTTGCTGATTTTCTGCATGGCAGGACAGACATATTGGCTCTACTGTATTTCACACATCTGAAGTAAGGAATTCAGCTGTGGCAGAAGAGATAACAAACAGACACAATCTAGAGGTGCCTCCTGTGCTATAATGTGTGCTTTTTAAAACTTTAAATGTCTGTATTTGTTATGATATTCCTTAAATTTTTTGCTATTATGACTAGTATTCAACAAACAGTCAAAGCTGTTTGCCCAGACTGTATTTCTGTGCTAATAGGATAAAGTTCCCTGCAGAGCAGTCAAATTGTCTTTGACATCTGTAGCAAAGCTACCAACCTCTGCATTCTCTGAAAGCCAAAAGTGAGCAATAAATTGCTATTTTGTTTAGAGGTAGACATTTGCCATCTTAGCCCACTTCAAGGCATTTTGAGTGGCTGGGATTCCAAGAACTTACTGGAGACATGTTGCTGAAAGCCAACATTGAAAGTCTGTATTTCTTTAGTCCAGTTGCAGCATCTTCCCATTTGTAAAAAGGAGTTTCTCTGTCATAGGCTTATCCGTGCATATTTACAAACCAGTGAAGGAGCATGTTAGCCTTCCAAGACACTGTATCTTATGATGGCCTTTCTGGCACAACGGAACATCAAAGACAGATTGCAATGCAAACACTGTTGTAATGTAACTAGGTTATGCTTTCATCATTATTGCAGAAAATAATTGCTTCCTAGTAACTACATTTTTGTCACTGGTTATCTCCAGGCACTGTCTATTCTTGCATAGCACCTGGAAACCAACCAAGGGCATCAGAAGAGAATTTAGCACCCTTCTGATACAGAGGTAAGCATCTCTTCCCTACCCCCACTCTTCATTCCACACAGTGACCTACTTTGTATCTGCCATCCTCAGACTTCCTTGCATGTTGGGGGTAGGGAAGACAGATGTCAAGGAAAGTGTAAGACACATCCACCCACCAGCCAGCCAAGGACAGTAGCGATAACATTTAGGAGCAATTAAAACACCAGTTCAGGACAGCACAGGCTGTATCCTGCACTGATTCAACATCCTGCAAACAGCCCAAGGGGATTCATATATGCAAAACACTGAAGTGAGGCAGAAAGCTATTTACACAGTAACATGAGTTTTTCCTCACGTTTAACATGCCAAGAAAATAAACCAATGTTATAAGTCTTGTCTGTCTGCACACATTCACATCCATACCATATCCATAGTTTGCTTCTCAGTCATAGGCAGAGCTTGGAAAGCTATTTTTTAAAAAGGATTTTATTTCCTTTACATGGTGCTTGAAAGTATTTTGTTGGTATTTATTACTATTACTTGATGGATTTCCTCCTACATTTGGGGAACTTTTTGTTACATTTCAAACACTTTCATGTCAAAAGATGGCATAAAACCTGAAAAAATTATGTCAAAATGCCTCTAATAATGCTCTTAAAAGTAACCAGAAAACTTTATTCATTACCCAGATAAAGTGCTGTCATTTAATTTTCACTAGTGAACACTCATTTGGAATGGCAACTTGGTAGTATCCCTGTACCTTGCTCTAAATTTAGTTTGCAGGAGTTTCTAAATTAGAAACGAGGAATTATCGATAAAGAATGGACCACCGCCCTCCACCACCTTTTGCCCTGTGGTTTTGGACAGTTTTTTTTTAATCATCTGCAGCTGGCTGCTGTCAAAGGCAGAATACTAGGCTAGACTGACCATTGTTCTAATCCAGGAAAGTTGCTCTTATTTCAGGATGCATGTGATACAAGGCTAATCATCATCATCAGCAGCAGCAGCCACGAGTACCGCTGTATAGTATTTCATCAGGGCAAGGAAATTCAATCCTAAACACACCTACTTGGACTTAAGTCTCCTTTGTTTCAGTTTATCTTGCCTCCACACCATCTTTAGGACTGTTATCAAGTATTTCAAAGCCTTTGAGTCATACTTCAGTATGAAGTGAAACATTTTTCATATGGAGAAATGCAGAAAACTCATGCTGCTTTATATAGATCATATTGTTTTGTGTCGGTGCTGAGCCAGTTTTCAAGCTGTTAGAATAGATAAATCAGTTGTCAGTGTTTCTTGCTGAGGACTGTAAGTGTTAGACAGGGTCTGCATTTAGTCAAAAAATATATTCTATTGTAAAGTATTTTGAAGTATTGTCCTCTAAATTTGTAGTGTATTCTGAAAGACTGGGTAACTTCTGTCCCAAGGGCTGACACATTAGACACTGTGACTCTACTGGGTCTCACAAAATATCTAACTAGAAAAAAGACAGATACTTTTCCTTGATTGTTTTCTACAAATACAGTTGCATACTAAGCAAGAGATACATATATCTTTAGGGTAATACATTCTAATTTGTTTAGGTGGAAAATAAAATGGTCCATTTATTGCTCTGCCACATGACAGAACATATTTTCTAATCTCCTGTTATAATTGCTGCAATCAGTTTGAGAATATTTCAGATAAGAGATGCCCAAACACTGAAGCAGAAAACATCCTGTGGCTTGTGATAAGGCAACTATGGCTGTTTTTCACAGAGAAATGACTTAGCTGCTTGCCTTTGATAATCCTTTTGTTGCTCTCCTGGTATAGTCTGCACATTGTATGTGGTGCCGAGGTCTCTTCTCCAGTCCATCATATATCAGTATATGTTAGTGGCAAGTATAGAAGAGGTACAAAAACTAAACAACAAAAGAGCTAAGTTTAAATTAGGGAGAAGAAGAATGTGAGGCTCACCTGGTTTTGCTGGACTGGATCAGCCTTGCCTATCATATCCAGTGAGGAAGGATAATGAGAGTCTCAGTACAACAACATTTGGAGGATCAAAGTTTGCTCAGATACAGTTTAGTAAAAGTGCTATGCTTTACTTCTGATAGGAAAATAATCCACTGAGACACAAATATTGGCAAGGATGATCAAAGAGGCATTCTGTTTTGAATTTAAACCACGTCTAATTCATTACTACTTCCCCATTTTCCCATCCAGAAGAACATTGTTGCCTCCAAAAAATTGAATTAAATTTTAAAAAAATTAACCCCCAGTAAAGACCAATTAGTGAAAAAATGTTGTTCAATTAGGTGGAAAATCCAAATGTAATACCTGGAATCGCAAATATCAAAATGTGTGTGTGTGTCTGCTTGTCTGTGGGAAAGAGGAGCATGGAGGGAGGGGAACAGACACTCAGGGTCCAAACCAAGTCAGGGAAAGGAGTGGGTCAGCACGATGACCCTATACTTCCTCTCTCTTGCCCATCTCCTTCCTTGTGTGTGTGTGTGGGGGGGGACATTGGGAAAGGGTTTGTACCTGGCTAGGTAGTAGCTGGTGGAAGGGGAGGAAGAGGAGAAAGATCGGAGGTGGCTTTTTAAAGGGCTGCACGGCCTGACTTGGGCCACGGAGAAGGCAGGTACCCTCAGAAAAGAAGTGCTTGAGGTTGGGTGGGGGCCAGGGTTGGAAAAGCTCGCAAATAAATCGGTGAAAGTGAAAGCAGGAAATGTGGAGGGCTAACTTTGTTAGGTACAACCACAGTTTTTTCAAGCAGTGATGGTGAATTCAAACATTTGCTTATTACATTGTGCCATTTGAGTTGGTCCTAATAAATCTGTTGTCATCATCATCATCATCATCATCATCATCATCTTGAAGACTGTTATTGTAGCAACATGGATAAAGATTGCACTCTGTGATTCTAGATTAATATTCACTGTATGCCTAAATTACAGTCTTAGGAAGCTAGTCAGGGAAGGCTCCAGTAGGTTGTACAACCAAGACAATGTTCCCCACAAGATAAAAATGGAAAAATAATAAATGTGCCAAGATGAAGTAGGCTCAAGCACAGATGTGCATATTCTAGTCAAGTCTAGCTATGATGTCACTTACCAGATGTCACTAGATGCTTATCTCCTTTCTTTAGCAGTTACACTACTTTCAAAAAGCTGTTCTCTCCTAATGGAACCATAGAACTGAGGAAAGTAGTAACTTTAATTCTATTAGTAATACAGTAATTAAATATATTAAGATTATTGATTTTACCAGTTTTGTGATTTCAAGAATACCTAACCATTCTAAAGGGAGCAAGAATATGAACAGGTTGCTTACCTGTAACTGTGGTTCTTCGAGTGGTCATCTGTGCCCTCACACACTAGGAGGAGCTTTCGCACATGCGCGGTAGCGTTTGGAAGATTCTAGAGCTTAGTAGCTTGGCGGGAACCCCTCCCCCATGCCGGCAGTGCACATGCTCCTCCCGCCGAGCAACGGCCACTCCTCAGTTCTTAGTCCGCCGTAGTAACACAGGGACCTGAAAAAGAGGGGAAGGCAGGGCGGGTGTGTGTGAGGGCACAGATGACCACTCGAAGAACCACAGTTACAGGTAAGCAACCTGTTCTTCTTCTTCGTGGTCTCTGTGCCTTCACACACTAGGAGACTGTGTAGCTTACCGGTTGGATGGCGGGTCAGGTCCTATAGAATGGAAGCCAGAACTTCACACCCAAACTGAGCATCCCTGTGTGACTGGCAGTCAAGTCTGTAGTGGTGCACGAAGGTTGATGGTTGAGACCAGGTCGCCACACGGCAGAGTTCATGGAGGTCAACACCTCTCAGGAGGGCTGCAGATGTTGACACAGCCCTGGTAGAGTGGGCCCGGAGGAAGGCTGGCGGAGGCTTCCTTGCGAGCTCGTACACCAGCTCAATGGTCTGTACCACCCACTTGGAAAAGCGCTGGGTGGATACCTTATGGCCCTTTCATCGTCCGCCATAGCAGACGAACAGGTGCGGTGATTGTCTGAAAGGGGCAGTCCTGTCCCTGTAGAATGCCAAGGCCCGACGTACATCCAAGGAGTGTAGAGACCGTTCCAACGGTGTCGTCGGGTTCGAGAAGAAAGTTGGTAAGATGACGTCCTGGTTGAGATGGAAGCTGGACACCACCTTTGGTAAAAAAGAAATGTCCGGTCGGAGAACGACCTTGTCTCTGTGGAAGACAAGGTATGGCTCGTCAATCCTCAAAGCTGTCAGCTCTCCTGAGCACCTGGCCGAGGTGACAGCCACCAGGAAGGCAGTCTTTAAAGTAAGCAGTCAGTAGTAAGCAGTCAGCAGTCGCCATGGGCTCGAAGAGCGGTCTTGTCAGCTGCGATAGCACCAACAACCATGGCGGTAGCGGCGGCGATACTGGCGGGTATAAGTGTTGGAGGCCCTTCAGGAACTGCTTGATGGTACCGTCTCGAAAGAGTGTCGCCGATGGGGATCGTGGCGGTTGGTATGCCACGATAGCGGCGAGGTAGACCTTCAAGGACGGGAAGGCTAAGCCTTGCTGTTGAAGGTGTAGAAGGAAATGGAGCACGGTAGGCATGTTGACAGGTGATACCGGCTCCCTCCTTTCCTCAACGAAGGCCACAAAGCGGCGCCACTTGTAGTGGTAGTTGCGGCGTGTCGACTCCTTTCTGGCCACTGTCAAGACATTGCCGATGATGGGGTCGGCTACGGCGATATCTTCCAGGCATGGAGGGCCAAGAGCAGCAGGTCTGGGTGGAGTACGCAGCCGCCGGAATGGGACAGCAGGTCCGGTGTCAACGGGAGCCTCAGGAGGTGGTCACGGGCAGCCTCGAATAGGGGTGTGAACCAGTGCTGCCTCAGCCAGTACGGGGCCACGAGGACGATGTCCGCTCTGTCGGCGAGGATCTTGGATATCACACGGCCGAGGAGGGGAAACGGAGGGAACGCGTACAGGAGCCCCTCGTTCCACCTGAATTGGAAGGCGTCCCCGATGGAATTCCAATCGTGGCCGGCTCTCGAACAGAAGCGGCAGCACTTCGCATTCTCACCGGTCGCAAAGAGGTTGATGATGGATTTGCCCCATCGGTCCTGGATCATCTGGAACGCTCTGTTGGAGAGGGACGACTCGTGGTGGGAGGAGGTGTCCCTGCTGAGTGCGTCCGCTGTGGTGTTCTCCTGCCCGACCAGGTGAACCGCCACTGGATGGATTCCTAGCGGGACGCACCAGTTCCAGAGGTCCAGGGCTATGTCGAGGAGGGTGGTCGAGTGCGTGCCACCCTGCCTGTTGACATAGCAGACCGCCGTCGTGTTGTCCGTGAGGACGACCACCATGGTCACCATGATGCGATGGTGAAAAGCTCTCAGAGCTTTGAATATGGTGAGCAGTTCGAGAGCGTTGATGGGAGGATGGTCTCATCGTCCATCTACGGGCCCCGACTCTGAGTTCGCCGGAGTGGGCTCCCCAGCCGTACAGGGAGGCGTCCGTAGTCACTGTGACGTTCGGGGTCTGTTCCCAGAAGGGCATCCCGGATAGGAGGTGGTCGTAGGACTGCCACCAAAGGAGGGACGGCCGAATCTCCGACGGCAGCGTGAGGTGCATCCTCTGGTCGTCCTGGAGCGGGTTGAAGGTTCGGACGAACCAGTGTTGTAGCGGTCTCGCGCGGAGCCTGGAGAGGTACGTCACAGCGGTGGTGGAGGCTATGTAGCCGAGGAGCTGCTGAATCCTCCTGGCCAACATCGTCGGTGCATTGTAGGCTGCCAACGCAGCCTCGCGCAGAGTCCGTGCGCGGTTGACTGGCAGAAAAGCCCTGGCCGATACCGAGTCCAAGGTCGCACCAATGAAGTCCAGCACCCTCGTCGGCTCGAGGTGGGACTTATTTGGGTTGACCCGGAGCCCAAGATGGGTCAAAAGTGTCAGAGTCCGGTGAATGTCGTCGTAGAGTTTCTGTCTGCAGGACGCCACCAACAGCCAATCGTCCAAGTACGGGTAGACGGAGATGCCTTTCATTCACAGGTACGATGCCACTGGGGCCATGCATTTGGTGAAGACCCTGGGCGCGGTGGAGAGGCCGAACGGTAGTAACTTGTACTGGTAGCAGGTGCTGTCGACCGCAAACAGCAGGTATCATCTGTGCTGCAGACAGATGGCAATGTGGAAGTAAGTGTCCTTGAGATCGATGGAGGTGAACCAGTCCCCTCGGGAAAGGAAAGGTAGGATCGAAGAAAGTGTCACCATCTTGAACTTTCTGGGGCGGATGAAGCTGTTCACACCCCTGAGGTCCAGGATGGATCACAAGGTCCCGTCCGCCTTCGGTACCATGAAGTACCGGGAGAAGAAGCCGGTGTTGCAGGCTGAGGACGAGAGTGTCTCGATCGCTCCCTTTTGGAGAAGGGACTGGATCTCTTCCAGCAGGGCCGGGCTGGCCGGGCTGGAAAGGTAGATACTTCGTGGTGGAATATCTTGAAATTCTATGGCATAGCCAACACGGACGATGGAAAGAACCCAAGAGTCCATGGTGACGTGGTGCCACTCGGCGAGGTGTCTGGCCAGCGCCGGCTGATCTTGGAGGACCGCTGGCAGGCTGAATGTTGGTAATGGTGGCGACCTGCGGAAACCCTCAAAAACGGGACTTCGCCTCAGAGGACGATTTCTTCGAAGGACGAATTCGGTCACCATCTGAAGGGTCTCCGGGCGGAGGAGGCAGTCGGCGGCCTCTGCTGATAGGAGGCGATCGATGACTGTCGCCAGGACTGGCGCGATCCGGAAGATCGACGGGACTGGGACGGCTGGTGGATCCCTATCTTCTTGGCCGTTAGTTGGGCCTTGACGATGGAGTCCATAGTCTCATCCGTGGTGGAGTTGAAGACCCCTGGCCATCAAAGGGGAGGTCCTCAATCCACCTCTGGCTGTCCTCCTGTAGGCCGGACGAGCGCAGCCACGCATGCCAGCAGAGCATGACTGAGCCAACCATCACCCTCGAAGCAACCTCCACGGCGTGCTTCGAGGACAAGATCTGTTGACTGGAGATCGCTACGGCCTCGTTATAAAGATGGCAGGCAGTGGCGCGGCTCTCCTCCGGGAGGCTAGTCAAGAGAGGGGCGAGCTGATCCAGGATTTTGCGCAGGTATGCCGCGAGGCATGCCTGCGTGTTAGACACTCTGATGTTAAGGGAGGAGGCAGTGTAGAACCTCCTCCCAAAGGTGTCTAACTTCCGCCCCTCTTGGTCTGGCGGCGTAGTATGGGCCCTGTTGCCTCCCTTGACCTGCGCGGACTCCACCACTATGGAGTTCGGTACCGGATGGCTGAAGAGGTAGTCCGCCTTCTCCTTCTGTGTCTGGTACAGGTGCTCCAGTCAAGGAGGAATCGGCTGGGCGGACACCGGTTTGTCCCAGGGCTGCTTGACAGCCTTCACAGCTTAGGCAGCCTGTTGTCGAGTCTCCACCAACTCGAAAACTGGGTCTTCCTCCTCAGGTTCTGGCTGTGCCACCTTCAGGCCAAGGGTCACCGCCATCCGGAGGAGCATGGCGGAGAACTGTTGGATGTCCTCCAGTGCTGTCTCTGGTGTTGGCTCACCAATCCCAAGGGGGGCGACTTGTGCGAAGCTGGAGTCAGGTCCTCCGATTCTGTTCCCGAGTCGTCAGATTGGACAGACGACCACCGGGAACGCTCAGGAGACCTCACCGGGGATCCCTGCACAGCAGGGCGCCGGGGAGACCGGTGGAGTGGTACCGACGGTGTTGCGATCGGTACCTGTCAGGGGCATGGGCCCGGCTGGGCCTGTCGCTGCCCCTGAGGCTGCTGCTGAAGCGGCCGCGGCCACGGCTGCGGCCGATGGGGCCTACACGGAGGCCGCCGCAGCCGACGGGGCCTGCGCGGAGGCCGCCGCGGCCAACGGGACCTGCGCGGAGGCCGCTGCAGCTGAGGGGCCTTGCCTGGAGGCCGCCGTGGCCGACGGCTCGGGCCTGGCGGCCGTGGGAGAAGCTGCCGGGCCTGGAGCCACTTACCTAGAGGCTGCAGGCTCGAGTCCCTCGTCGTCGGCCGGCTTGCCGGGGTGGGCGGGTCCCGGGCCTGCTCCCGGGGCTCTGCCCACCCGTGGCCCCGATCCGCGGGAGGCCTGGGAGTCTGCCTGCGGCCCCGATCCGGAGGAGGCTGATGCCTCCGCCTCACCTCCTCCTTTCCAGCAGCGGCGGCAGGCCAAGGAGGCCGTCCACTGGTCCCGGCGCCTGCTGGAGAGGAGGCGACGGGCAGAGAGCTCACAGCTGTGAGGCACAGCACAGCTGTGAGCCCTCAGCCACATGGGCACGCCTGATTGGCCGGCGCCTGGCTTGGAGGGCTATTTGAGGCAGGCGCCGGGCTGGGGGAGGCATGGAGCAACAACCGTCGGTCAACCATGGTCCTGCTGTCCGTGCCTTGTTCCTGCCCGTGCCTGAGACCAGTCCTCCTGTTCGCCTTGGTGAAGTAACCTGCCTTATGTACTTTAACAGCCTGTGTTTATTTCTGTTAGGACTGAGTGGAAGCCCTGCCTGCATTAAGGACTATTTCTGTTAAGACTGTGTAGAAGCCTGCTTGCTTTGTACTTTTGAGTTTTGACTGCATTAAAGCCCTTCACCTCTAACCTGCTCCCTTGCCACTGCCTGACCACCGCCTGGCACTGACAGGTACCGTCACCACAGTTGTCTGGGTGGCCGAGGTGCTGGGGACCATAATCGAGCGCACCTTCCTAACCGCCTGGGTTACCAATGTTGTCGCCGACACTGTTATTGCCGCCATCTGAGTAGAGGTGGACTCGACGGGGTGCGTGGCGGTGGCTGTAACCCTCGGGGGCGGGGAGATCGCCCAGTAACATGGCGATGGTTCCCTCGCCCTGCGGTACCGAGGGGAGGGAGACCTAGTGCGTGAGCGCTCACATCTCCGCTCGGCTCTGGAAGGTGACCGGGACCGCCAGGAGGGCACCCAGTGCCTGGCGTTGAAATGGTATCGATCTCTATTTGATGGTGAATAGGATCGGTACTCCGCCGGGTACTCCTTCCATTTGGACTCCTGCAGGGACCTGGCGACATGAGAGGCCGAGGTGTAACGGGAGTCGGTGGAGCGGCGTGGGTGTGGGTCGGCACACACCTCTCGACGCCGAGGTGACGGTGACCTGGCTCTACGCTCCGGAGAGTGAGAGTAGCTCCTGTCCGAGGCCGATCGATGCCTGGACGAAGGCTGATGATGCTCCGTCACCTCCTCCCCGCGATCCACCAAGCCACAGTGGCTATGTGGGGTCTCCACCTCCGCCAGGACTGGCGGCTCAGGTGAGGGCAAGGCCTCCACGACCTGCTGTTGATCAGACAGCTCTAAGATCTCCTCCAGCAGGTCTTCCAGGAGCTGAGTAGGAGGTGGAGTTGGCGGGCGAGTCTCCTTAGGGGGAGAGCGCCGCTTCTCCTTCTTTTTCTTTTCTCTCTCCTTCTCTTTCTCCTTCCCGCTTTCCGGGGCGGGGCGCTTCCTCTGCGCCGCAGTCAGTGGCTTCGGTGTCTCGGAAGCCTTCACGGCCACAGGAGTCACCTTTGCTGTCTTGGTCGCCGAAGGCAGCTTTGGGATCCGCGGAAGCGCAGCGATGGGCGTCCTCTGTGTCGGTACCAAGCCCGGTACTGATGAGGTGGACAGGACAGCAGCCGCCGATACCGTCGGAGTCGAAGCCGCTCTCGAGACCTCGGCCATCTCAGCACGTGGCGTTTCCTCCTGCACCCTGAGCGACTGTTCCCAGCAGAAGGACTTGAGTCGCGACGACCAGTTTCTCAGGGTCTGGGAGGTAAACTCATGGCAAATTGGGCAAGACCTGGTGTTATGGGTCTCGCCCAAGCAAAACAAACACTGCGCGTGTTTGTCAGCGAGAGCGACTTTCCGCCCGCAGGACGTGCACTTTTTGAAAAGAGCCGCCGACATTGAATGGAGAAAAATAAAGAGGTCGAGAAGCGAAGGACGACGAAGAAGAGGGAGAGAAAATAAATCAAGTCAGAAAAACAAGCCAAAAATGTCCGTAAGCCAAGCAAAACAATCCAAGAAGTGAGGAACAAGCCAAGAACCTTCCGTTCGCAACGGTGGATGAGAAAGAACTGAGGAGTGGCCGTTGCTCAGCAGGAGGAGCATGCGCAGTGCTGGCATGGGGGAGGGGCTCCCGCCAATCTACTAAGTTCTAGAATCTTCCGAACGCTACCGCGCATGCGTGAAAGCTCCTCCTAGTGTGTGAAGGCACAGAGACCATGAAGAAGAACTAACCATTTGTTGTAACTTTGCTAATGGGACTACAGCAAAGTAACATTGTTCATGTATAAAGTGTTGATTTCACAACTGTACTACTGGCCACATGAACATGGGAGCTGGAGTTCAACAACATCTGGAAGACCACAGGTTCCTTGTTTAAGTCTTCAGCAGCATGGTCTACCCTAAAGGCACCAGATCCCATCTGATCTTAGAAGCTAAATAGCATCATATCTGGTTAGTACTTAGATGAGAGACTGCCAATGAATACAAGGTGTTGTAGGCTATATTTTAGAAGAAGGAAATGACAGAACCACCTCTGAATACTCCTTGCTTAAGAAAACACTATGAAATTCATGGGGTTGCTAAAAGTCAGCAGGCAACTTGAAGGTGCAGGCGCGCACACACACACACTTCAGCAGAATCAAAACTCAGTTGCTCTCCCTTCTGTTGTTTCCCTCTTTAGGACTTGAGGTGTGCACACAGGATGGTGCCATTGATTATTGGATCTACTGTTGGACTGTGCATTGTGGTTCTGTTCATCTGCTCCAGGCCATGTCTCATATATTCAGCTATGGAATATATAACAGATGAACATATAACAAATATCCATATTTTTTTCAATGTCAATTATTTAACCATTGTATGAACAAAGCTCTGGCGAGGTTCAACTCTGAATAACTGTGTAATTTCACAAACTAATAATAAACTATATTAATTTAGTTTGTAATGAATGGGGATAGGCACAGAAACACTGAAATTCTGACTAAATGGGACAATTTACAGCATAGCTGAGCAAAAATAAAAGCATTTACTGCAGTGCTCTCTGCTGTCACAATTTGGCATCAGAAACAATTCCACAACAATAGGCAATACACTTTTTTCCCCTTTCTAGTACGTTTGCTGACTGGCAACACGTCAGCGAGACAATAGCACAGGCATCTGCATGGTTGCTAAAATGGGTTTAGGATTATGTGGTTTCCCTTGTGGACCATAAAATAGACCTTTTTAGATAGAACCTTATAGGGAAAGAGTGAAGGGAAATGTTATTACAGGGTAGCAGTATGAGGCCAATAGCCGGGGAAGAGGAGGAGGAAAAACAGCTGTTTGTTATTCTGAAACATTTGCCTTCTTCCCCTAAGAGTTCAATGTTAATGTTCATTTTGTTTGTAAATAGTCTCTGGCTTTCTTCGTTACATCCAAGTACTTGATCTTATACATTTTAGAAACAAGAAATTATTGAGTTTCTTTGTGCCATATGCAGTGGACAGTTCTTATGCATGCTGTAAACAGAGCTAAATTGCGTGCGGCTTCTGGCCACTAGAACAATATTAGAAATCCCCTAGGGCATTTTTTTGTTTTTTTGATTTCATTAACAGGTACAGTTATTCCCAAATGAGGCCCCCGCCCCTCTCTTGTTTTGGAAGGCTGGGATGCTGTGTCCCAGCTTGCCAGGTTTTGTGTAAACAGTAATGGTTCACATGTTGGAAAGCAGGCTGCCTTTCTAAGTAAGGCAATCTCCATGGAACTGGTTCAAGCCAGCATTAGGCCACTGATTGAGCCTGAACCCCATTATTGTGGTGTTTTGTTCAAGTGAAAGTTCCTTTGTCTCATTAGGATAAGAACATGAAGATATCCACCCCATTCCTGCTCTTGCTCTTGTTATTGTTATGTGCCTTCAATTACACTCTGAATTATATGAAAATCCACTCAGAGTTCTTGTGACAAGATTTATTCAGAGGATGTTCCCCATTGCCCTTGTCTTACTTTGAAAGAATATGATTTCACCAAGGTCACCCAGGGGTTTCCATGGTGGAACAAGGATACAAACCTTGCTCTCCTGGAGTTCTAGTCCAACATTCAAACTACTATACTTCCCATTTCCCCCACTGCTGATCTTGGGGTAAATGATATCTCCAAGTTTACCTGAAATATCATCATTCTTGTCTATCACTGGAATGCACTTAAAAGTATAAAGATCAAAACATGATTTCTAAACTCTCCTGGTTGGAAAGTGCCACTTTCAGACTTTCTTGCTAATTTAGAGCCAATATGGCTCAGCCTGGACTTCTTATGGCCCACAGTGTGAAATAATTTGTGTAACGGAAAAATGAAGGTGTTGAAAGATGTGTGTAACTTGTGAAAAAAATAAATGAAACAGAGCCCAGACTATCAGTTACATAGTATACATTAATGGCTCAAACATATACACGTCTACTGAGAAGTAATTCTCATAGCTATGGACACTGGAATAAGGCTTTAATCCTGTGTACCACTGGGGGTGAAACTATGTGAGCTTAGCCCCTATGCCAAACCTAGCACAGCATGTGGAAAAAGCTTCACCCCAGAGTAGAATTTGATTTTTTTCCAGCCCAAGGACTATAATTTGGACTAAAATAATTTCGCTTTATTCTTTTCCTTAAAAGAATAGATTTTTATTTCCTTTTTTTTTCTTGTATACTTTGCTACTTGATTTGGAATTGGTGCACATCCAAGAGAGACGGGGCTGGAAGAGACGTGTTAGGGACTGAGAATCCCAATGTTACCTGTGCAGGGTCACTTGCTCTTTCCCATCAGGTATGGGCAACTTCTTTTGGGGACCTGAAAGGGCCAGGATTTTTTTTTTTTTTTTTTATTGAGGATTGATGCATTTCTTCACAGCCTTCTAGTATTTAGAGCCTGTGAGCATGAGCTACTCTGCTTGTCTTTGACCTAGTTTTTTCAGAGGCTCAGCATATCTCTCAGGAATATGGCGGATGTCATTGTGAACAGGGAAAGCAGACAGAAAGCTATTTCTTGGAGTTAAGGCGAGACCAAGAACCTAATCACAGTTTGACATGAACAGAAGAGACAGCTGAAGCTTAAGGAGAGACAGAGAAATATGATATATTTGAGGGGGTGGCAGAGAAGGTGCTTGCAAGGACTTCTACCCATCTCGCCACTACCACCAAATGTGAAGATCTCCTCCTGTCTAACTGCAATGGCATCAAGGGGGTTCCTAAATTCCCTTGTGATTCCTGTGCAGGACTTTATTTGTCTAATCCCACAACTGGACACCACCATCTTTGAACAACTGCTAGCACCACAGACACTCGTGTGTCTGATCTCATGCACAGCAATAATCTTATGTTGCATTCTCAGAGCAGAAATGTATAACACAAAAATTGATTTGTTAAACACAATGTACAGTTTCAAAAAATTACTTATTTAAAATGTCTAAAACCTAACAGGTTCTAATTAATTCTAATTCACATCTTTGATTCATCCTCCTAAGCTCAATAACCATGAACATACATATATAACAACAGCAACAACAACAGCAACAATATTTATTTCTAACCCACCTCTCCCTAAGGGTCGACGTGGGGAACAGCATAAATATATGCACACACACACCTTGATAGGTAGAGAGAGTGAGAAAATCCTATTCAGAATTCCTGTTCAGACACTCAGTCAATCACCAGTCACCCCAACATTCCATACATTTTATCTCTCCAACAGATCCTTACCTTATTATGTATATTATACCTGACATCAGAAGCCACATTTTACCTTAATTTCTCTAATAAAAATATAACATTATGTTTTGCAAAGGACTATAACATCACAGCGCTCAGCATCAGCAGTGTGCTGTTCTGTAAAATCTGTGCAGCAGTGTCCCCTATTTGTTTGCCCCCCCCCACAAACCAGCATGCATGTGCATATCTTTGCACATTTTCCCCACTCATGAGATCAGCTCACCTCTCTCCTGCAGAAAGGGGAAAGCAAACCTGTACACCTATGCAGATGAGTGTACCTGACCTCTAAACCCACTCAATAACACTGAAGCCTTAAATCCCACTGAAACTATTGCAATTATTAGAACAACAGAGATTCAAAACCAGGGAGGGAAAGGGCTCAGAGCTTGAAAATAACGGCTCCTTCTTTTCTGGATTTGTAGCTGAAGGGTTGGGATGATCTCCCCTGATAAGAAAAGCCTGGCAGGTAAAGATAAAATGGTGGGTGTACACTAAGCTCGTTGGAGGAAAGGTGGACTATAACTTAAATTAAGAAATTCCTAAAAATTTGTAATGGGAAGTAATTTTAACTGCCTTAAATGGATATACCGCTGAGTATGTGTGTTTTAGGACTGCAGCCTAATGGGACACTGGGGCTAAAAAGTGAAATCCTATTCTTTCACATTTATTCTCTCACATGTACATCCCATTCAGTAGAGCAGAAGTTTCCCTGAGAAATTTCCCTTGGCAGCAAGATGTAATCCACCTCCCAAACCAATCTACTAGGGAATCTACCCCATGACCACCCTAATTAAGCCCCTTCTCCAGTGAAGGAAGCACCCCTCGCACGAAACCTTGTCCACAACATCTGTGGCAGAACAGAGAGGTAGTTGGAACTGACAACAACTCCATGCTAGCACCACAGACATCCAATAAGGCTCCATGCCAACAAAAATGTGAAAATCTGTCTCCATTAGGGTTGCCTGGTGATCTAAAAGGCAGGACTCCAGTCTCTTTAGTGGTTGTGTAAAAGTGAGAAATTCAGCAGGTGTCATACAAACAGCTCCTGATGAAATTCTGCCCTTGGCCTATGCTGGACCTTGCTTGGGGTGGGGAAGAAGCCCACTGAACTCAGTGGGAGTTATTTCAAGGCCAGCATCCAATGGGCCTAATAGCATCAGCCTCACAAACACTTAATTCTAGATTATGCGCCATGCGACATCCAACATTTTCTAATCAGTAGCACATCTAGAGATCACAAGAACACATGTGCTACTTACTTGTGCAACTGGGAAAAACACAATGGAATACCACTAGCATGCTCTTTTCCTTTGCAGGCATATGTTGATTTGGTCCCAAGTAAGCATTCAAAATACCAGGCCTGACATCCATATCACAGCACCATGTGCTCAGATCTGCTCTGCCCCATCTCACACATGCTGTTCTGATGAGAAGGACGTATTTTCACAAAGGTAAAAGCCAAAGATCCACAAATAAACTTTCTAGGTTATCACTGATAAATGTATTGGATCTTTTGCTCATGCAGGGGGGCACTTTAAAGGAGAATCTCCATCCTTCTCCTGAAGCTAAGTTGTTCTTCGTGTTGTGGTGATTTCAACTGTCTCTGTTTTTCAAATAGCTCCAAAGTAAACATTACGTAAGTGAAAGTATCAACAGTTGCTCAAGCACACAGGGAAGGCAGTCTCCAAGTGTCACACTGAGCCTTGGAGACAGGCATTCTGAAAGTAGTAAGATTTCTTGATGTTTTCTGAGAAGGGCCTCTGAGACACAGCAGGAAAACAACAAGCCTACATCCTCCTTGTCAGCTGAAAGATGAAGAACAAGATGGAGTTCATGCTCCAAGACAGAAAGCGAGAGAGAGAAAAATTGTATTAAGTCTTAAACTCAGTGTGATATTAAAAACCGCAGGCATCTTTCCCTAGGAAGCAGGGTGGTAGAAAAAGCAAACCAAAGCTAGCTAAACATTTGGTGATGCTTCAAGAATCTACATTTTATAATCTCAATCTCTAGGAATAATGCTCTTTGACAGACACCCAATGGAAAGAGGAAGACATACAGCAGAATGTTGTGCCATTTATAACATTATGAAAGGCAGAAATATGGTTATTTAGAAAAGTTCCAGTTACTTTTGCTCAAGTCTTACAGGACACATGCTAGCAGCACTTGTAAAATAATCTTAGGAAGTTTTCATTGAAGCAGGAGATATTCTTGAAAGCCCTACTGGACAGAGCAATGAAGGCAAAATGAATATAAGTGGATGTGACAGGCAGTGTAGAGAGAATGCTTATTAGCATTTGTAAAGGTCAGGCCTTGTTTCCAACAGGGATTAAAAACACTTCCCCTCAATTTGATCCCCCCAAATTGGGGGGGGCAAACTGCAGCCTCCTCCTCCAGGAGTCAAAAATATTTTAGAAGGACAGGTTTTTCTTTTTCAGGAAAAGTTTTTTTGCTCTAGAATGCCCCAAAATGAAATCTAGAGACCTGACCATTACCTTAGGTTCCAAAACAATTTTTGCAAAATGTTTCAAAAGTTTTGTTTTTTTTTTGCCTTGAAATGTGCCAAAATGTTCACTAGGGGATGTGGGATGCATTTCCACCACATTTTTGGTCCCTCTGGACCAATTTAGGCCTAGGAGGCTTTCTCTGAAACCTGAAACATGGTAAAGTGCCCTCATATCCCTTAGAGGCATCTGGAAGTAGCGGTGTGTGGGTGTGGGTGCGCGTGCGCGCGCACAAGTATGGCCTTCTAAGTTCTCTTTGGGGCTCATGCAGCCCATAGCCTTCCACAGTTGCCCACTCCTGCCCTACAGGTAAAAAAAACTAGGCCCATTTCTACACTATGCTGTTATAGTGCTATTATTCCACTTTCAACATCCTGTGGAGTTCTGAGGTTTGTAGTTTACTGAGGCCAAAGAGCTCTCTGGCTGAGAATTCTAAAGGCCCCTCTCTAAACTGCAAAGAATGTTGAAAGTGGGATAATAACAGTATAAGGCAGAAACTTCTCTGATCTTTCATAAATGTCTTTTACTCCATAAAATGATTCAAATCTATTAAAAGAGAAAAAGAAATTTTACATTCTTATATTAGAAATTTTTTTTTGAATCATTCATACAACTTTCAACAGTGCAAACCTATTCACATCTTCATGGATGTAAGACCTGCTATGGTCTGTAGGACTTACATTACAATGAGTATGTATGCTTGCAGTCCTATTCACATGTTCTTGAAGTTATCTTAATATAGCAGAATTTCAAGTAAACATGCACTGGGTAGGACTGTAAATGTAGCAATATCAATGACCAGGTGTAGCAAAGAATCCATGTTCTTGAAGTTCATTTCAATTTGACTCAGGGGTGGGAATCATGCAGTCCATCTTGTCGGAGTGCAACACCCAACATTCTTCACCATTCCCCACCCTAGCCAAGGCTGTTGGGACTACTTATACATTCCATTCACAGATAGATCCAGGAGTGCACATCATACAGCCTTCCAACTGTTGTTGGACTACAAGTCTGAACAGCACTAGCCAGCACAGTTGATGGTAAGGAATGCTGGGAGTTGCAGTGAACTTTACTGCACAGTTATCATATACAATTTCACATTGCTGGAGCATGCTGTAAACTATAGCATAAAATCTTGCTGTTCAGGCATTACACCATTCACTTCTTTTAGAATTA